>JAQPZY010001395.1:2335000-2616619 GCA_029931535.1 Margaritifera margaritifera | reverse complement strand
TACATGTACAGTACAAAAAATGGTGAGAACAACAAAGTGGAAGGTTTGAGAATTAATACTTTAAGTTGTAATCAATTTGTCAAATCAAACAAGGTTCCACTTTTCATCCTTTGTATTAGGTTATAATTAAATGCATTTATATTTGTATCAAATTGTCGTTAAATATCATAGAAATCTGATAACATAACTTTTACATATTGTTCTGACTGACTGCTGCAGATATCTGTTGTATTCTCTTCTTCTGTCTTCAAAACAGATGTGTCTTTGGAGACAAAATGATTGGTCTTTTTATCTCCCACTTATTTTTCTGCTCCATTTGGGCCCTTCAGTCTCATTTCCAGTACTGCTGAATGTTTCAAAAATGGACCAGACAAATGGTTATCAGTTTTCCTTTTATGAGAGACCCAATTACTGGAACTCGGGACCACATTGATGCACTATCATATATCAGCACTATCAGAGTCAGTTTGTTGAAAGAGAAACATTTGTTGCTATGTGATTCTGCAGCTGTTCCTGTATAACTAACTGTGCAGGTCACCTGGTGTAGACTTTTTGAACTTGGATTTTTGTAAAAAAAATCTTTTTAGTCGCAATTAAGCATAACCTATTTGGGGTAGGACCAAATTAAATTTAGTCAACATGATTATGTATTTATATGTAAATGACCCCCAATTTAAGATGTTCAGGCCAGTACAATCCACTTTACATATTTTATTTTTTTACAAATTTTGTACATTTTGTACTTGAACTTGCAATTAATTTTGTTACAACAAGTTCAAAGTCCAATATATTAGAGTTATTCTATGTCGTTATTTGCAGTGTAAGTATTTGTATATGTGTGTTTTATACTTGTGCATGGGAATTATGTATGTATGTATGTACCTTCACCCAGCAAAGGGAGTTGTGGTAGCTAAGTTGAATAGGGAATCAGTCTCATAATATTAAAATTTGCACTTCAACTTACCATCTTAGGCCTGCATTGGGCCAACTACTTCGGTCGTGTTCTGTTGTTTATTAGGGAGTGTGTGTCAATGGGAAAGGCACTTAGCTCACATTTCCTTGGCTACTGATATAGCCAATAATGTGTTAAAAAGTGCTGAACAACACAAACTAAAAACATGACAAAAAAAAATCTCCAATCCAGTAAAATCTGGTTTCCTAGGGGACTGGCAATATAATAATTGCTGAAGCAGACTTTGAAGAACAGGTATTTCAAATAAAAAGGAAAACCAAATCTAATAAACCTATGCTTTTTCTCAACTCATTATAATATCAACTTTGATATTATAGAAAATAATGTTCTTTTATGCCATGTATGTCTCTATCACTGTGGCCAACATTACATTGTCAAGATTTATTTTCTGCCTTATAATTCATGTTGTGTTACAATGGCTTTCTAGAGACTAGCTAAAAGATTTGCAGAGGCAGCTATGTTGATTATACTCTGATCATGTAATGTAACAGATACATAGTTTGATTTGTTACTGTTGCATCCATAGCACACCAGAATCAGTTACCAGCTCGAGTCGGTATCACCATACCTTCATATTATTTTCATTGTAATTAAGTACACTGTATAGATAACTGGCCATCTTCATTCTACATTCCTGAGTGATAATCTATTCAAGAAGGGAGGGCTAATATTACAGACAGACAAGGTTCAGACACTGACTCTTTAGACCACTGACCATTTGTAATTAGTTAATGAGAATATAAATTGATATACCAGTTGTCAATGTAATTACATCAGCTGTTGCGTGGCAAGCTGTTCTATTACGAATCCTTAATTACAGTCAGTCACTGTTATCTCTTATCAGCCTCTGTTAGTAAAAGAGGATTTGCTCTCGGTCCTGGTTGTCCATGGCTACATCAATCTTATGGTAATTATCATAGGCACCTGCCTTTGCATGGATCTTCAAAGCATCAGATCTTGTATTTCTGAGATAGCCTTAGTTTAGTACATGTAGTAGAGAAGATGGCAATAAAGATGTAAATTAGATAATCACTTTTATTTTCATTTGCATGAGTCCCCTACACCAGTAAAAGTTTTCTAATACATAACAGAATGGAACTTTCAGTTTAGTACAAGCACTCAAGAAAAACGGGGAAAAACTCCATCGAAACAATACTTATTTGAATGTTTTTCAAGCATGTGCATCCAAGAATTCAATTGCTTACATATATTACTGTCTAGTCTAACATGATTATAATATCAGAAGTATTTCAAAGCCACAAAACATATAGCCCTATATCCATCATTATATTCTATATATAAATATATATATATATATATATACTATTGATATATATATATATATATATTTTTATATATATATATTACTTATTATTATAGCAAAACTTATCCATACATCAGATTTTTCTGTTTTTTGAAGTCTTGAACAAAAGTCTCTTGGGTCTACCACTCCTCTCTCTCTCTCTCTCTCTTGCTATCTCCCTATAATTGATGCTATATACTTATAGCTTCTGATATTATAAAAAATAAGTAATTGTGAGTCACTTCACAGATACGAGTGATGGAGCTAATTTTTTTTCAAAACCCTTAATTGTATTACCTCTTTGCTGCATCAATCTGCCTACCAGCATACATGCTTATGCACAGGACTATGTCTTACTAATAAATGATTATATCATCGTAGTAATTTCGATTTGGTTCATTTTTTTAAAAGCAAACCTCCAAACAACATCTTTTTTTTCCCCAAACACGGCGATGTTGTCAGAAATTATTGTAAGAAATATGTATAAGATTGTGTCTTGTCAGTTGTGCACAAAAACTAAAGATCACTCCTTTCTTTCTTTATCCTTTTTTATCAAAATATAATTTATTGTGTTCAAAAGTTTATGAAAATAATTAACAGGAATGTAAATCTGATGATAGTTCTAATTAACTATTTTTAAAATATGTGCTACTTCTCTGATGCATATCAAGTTTTGAACCAGCAATCTTTCTGATCTCACCTCACCCTTCCCCCTAAACTCTCCATCTTGACACCAAAATCTAAAATTCAGTTTGAAAAAAAATATTTCATGTTTTATCTAGCGGCTGCTAAATGATAACTTGGATACCACATGACTGGTTCAAGTATTAGTTGGTAACCAATTTACTAAACTTCACAAAACGTGGTAACCAGTTATCCCCCTCCTTGCCCCCCCCCCCACAGCTTCGTACCGTATCAAGCATATTTAGCAAGCTGGAAACAAAATTTATATACAGATTGAAAATGTGGAATAAAATGTCTCACTCACAGCCAATTTTATTTAAAATAAACAAGCTTTAAACATGAATTGAAACACATCTACCGGTAATTACATCTGCCATGGATGAATGCCAAATGCTATACATGTACCATGGTGTTTTTGACTGTGAATAAACTGTTTTTGTTTCTGGTTAATGTATTATGTGTAACCAGTTAAGGGAATTTACTAACTGTTTTTCAGCCCTAGTGTTGTATTTATCCATACATTGCAGCTTGTCACTATTGGTATCTCACAAGGATCTATAACATTACCCGGGCATCTAAATTAATATTAAAAGTGTACATAATGGTAGATAGCTTTCATTTGTTTATGAATAATACAGAATTCACTGGAATGTATACTAATTGTAGTAATTTCTGTAAACTTGAATGAAAACAAAAATTCAAATTGAAACAAGAAAAAATCAGTGCCACTTTCACTCACTCATAACTTTGTGTTAAAAGTCCATATCTATTAAGGAAGACTATTTCTTTCATGCTTTAAACAGATTTGTACATTATACCCCTGTATCTTAAGATAGTAATCCTTGTGTCCATCCACCCATCTGGTACACAGTCTCTCTTAAAACAACTAGTCCTGTATTTTTTTATAGATTGCCAAGAAACTTTGTACATATTGTAGTCATCAACCTAATGATGCAAATAATGATGAATGTGAAATGAGGAAGTAAGCAGTCTACATCCACTCGCACTTTACAAATCATGTAGGCATCAATATTTGGATTAAGTTTATTTTTTTTTTTAAATTAGTACATTTTTATAAAATAGCAAGCTTGATAAGACATCATACCTTCAGTTTATACATATAAAGTCTAATTTGCACTTATACTATTAAGAGACTTAATGCAAATTTAGAAATGTGGATATCTCAATATGAGCTGAATGTTTGTGTTAGAATAGTGTTGTGAGTATTGGTTTAGCTAAATTCACATAACGGCTTTATACTTGTTAAGGTCTGCTTTCTTTATTGTTCTCATCCATTTTAGTTGCTTACAGTATATAGATGATTTTTTACAAGTGCTCATCTCTGGTGAATTTATGAAACAAGTCAAATAATTGCCATATTTTTACATTTGGCAAGAAAATGATTGAAGTTATCCACAAGTTTTATAAATTTTATTTAAACTTAGCAAAAATATAAGATTTTATTATCACATGATGAAATGTACTGATTATTTTTGACAAAATCACAGAATAGTGTAGTGAAATGAGTTTTTAAAATACATTATGATGCCTGGGTCATTTTGTTTTTGCCTTAAGAAATGAAGTGTAAAATGTAGAAAATTATTATTAGGGCTTATTAATCTAAATAACATAGTACTCATGTGATAAACTTATCTAAAATATAATTCTGCATCAACAAAATACATATCCATGTGCTTTTCTTTGTTTTCCTTGGTCCTCAAGATTTCAGCCTCTTGGTTAGGTCTGAAGGCAAGGGCAGACATAGAGGACTCATGGTACTAATTCAGCTCCCATAGTAAAACCATGCAAACACCATGATATTAAAAATTCAATAGCTTTAAATTTCTGGATGCTCATGGTCAAACCTATATTTATCAGTATAGACATATCCTTGATGACATCTTCTGTGTAGAGAAAACCATATGGCCATGGCATTTTCTGGATCAATGTGTTTGAAACATGTTTTCAATTCTGCACCAAAGAGTCAGGTGCTAATTTCAGTAATGAGTTTTCACAAGTCAAGTCTGTAAAAGGACTGAAATTTCCATCAATAAAACATTGTCTCTATTTTTTTCAGTTACAACTAGGATAAGCTCTCAAAAGTTTCTTTTTACTAAAATCTTACTTTCATTATCAACAAATCCTGGCCAATCAAACCCATATATATTCTATTTTATGTTCACCCATTTCTAGACTGGTTCCCATTCTTTAATATAATTAGTACTGCGAGTCCTAGAGGTTGATATCAACTGCATATATACTGCACTCATTCCTCAGAGATGATCTAGTACATGTATGCACATGTGCATTCTTTTGATATGCTGAATAAATATGCATATAGTTTAAACTATATTTATTTCAGAAGTTGAGTTAAATGCAAGTACAAACATAGGATTTCAGGGATTTGGTAGAAAGTATACGCGTATCAGAGCAATGTCTCCCCAACAGTAACAAAACATATAGCATCATTAATCTGGATGCTGGTACAAGAGGTTACAAAAGACTATGACTTGTATGGACTACTTAAATCTTTTAGCCATCCTAAGAACCTTTGGGTGTTATTTTCTGTAGCACACATTGGGTTGCCAAAAATTAAAGTTTCAGTTGTGAGAGCAAAATGGAGTGTGCTATAAGATGTGATCTCTCACATCAGAATATTTTGGAGAGTGAAATAGAAAGTGTTGTGTCATCTCTATTTCACTACTGGAACAATATGTATTGTTAGTTAACATGATTAATATATAAATCAAAATTAAGAATACTACACTTTGTTCTTGGCTTAGCATGCATGAATTGTGAAATTTGATTAGCAATGTTATAGTATTAAGAAGTGACTTGTTTTTCTTGGTTCAGGTAGGCTTTTAAATTATGTAATGAAGGATTATTTTTTACTTCAACAGGTAAGAGGTTCCAAGTTTGAATTATAGATGGCAAAAATGAATCAATGAATAATGTTGTTATACACACTTGAGGTCCAATGACATGGATTGATTGAGTGGATTCGATTTCTTGTTCTACACCTAAAGGCAAGATCACATCTTGAAGATATACTGGCACTAATCTGTGATAAACTTTAAATAATTTGCCTCTTTATTTTTTTCTATGAATTCTTTCAATGTATCATACAATTGTACCAAATGTGCATATCATAATATCAAAAACATTTTGTGGTATTGTTTTTGTTGGTTTTAGATGGCATTTTTTAATGCATTTTTGGCTATATTTTGACAAAGAAATGGGAGTTAAGTGTCTTTCCCAAAGATGTAGTAAGGCAGCCAACCTGGGCTGGCATTGGTGGGTATTGAACCCACAACCCTTGGATTAGGAGTCCAAAATTCAACCCACTGAGATACCACAGTTCACCCAAAACTTGGTAGAATATAAAAATTGTGTACATTTTTTCAAAGACAATCAATCTGGTTTGAATTTAACTTTCAAACATTTTTAAATTCCTTCCAGGTTTTATCTGAAATATATTGAATATGTGTGTGCTATGAGGCATCATTAGCTAAAATAATACCCAAATGTTTGTGCTGAGTAACCTCTTGTATGTTTGTTTCAGCCATGTATAAATATTGGATGGCAGTTTTGCTTCCCTTTTTGTGATATTAGCATTAATTCAGTCTTATATGCATTAAATGTAACCAGTCAAGTCCAGGACCTTTCCTGTATCTTTACAAATTAGCCAAGTTTAAAATTTCACAACAGTGACTTTTTTAAATCTGAAAGGAGAAAAATTTTCAGTTAAAATCTATTAAAATTAAATAGTTAAAATTAGTTGGATTGGGCTCTCACTATACTAAATTTGAGGCGTTCTCAAACAGCCAAGTGGCAATTGGGCGCTCTGTATATTCCTCCAACTATACTTTCTTCCCTGTAATGTTATTTCTATCCATGTACATTTCAGTATCAGAAAGGTCGAAGTCAAACCATAGAATTGCCGGAATGTTTATTTCTACTCACTTCACCCTTAAGTGTTAGCCTTTCCTTCCTCTATTTTCATCATTTTAGAATTCTGTTTAAGTCATGCTCTCAGTACAATCGATGCACATCAGACTCCTTCACATTTCCCTGTATCAGTTTTCTTTTTTGCTTATAATGGCACTTTTAACCACATTATTGGCAATATGATTCTAAGAAAATGGGAGTAAGTGCCTTTCAAAGGACACACTGAAACAGCTGACCCGGGCTGGCATAGGCAGTATCAAAACCGCAACCCTATGGATAAGTGTCCTACACTCTACCAACTAAGCTTCCCTCTGTGTATCAAATCGAATGTTACATCTTAGACTCTGTACACTAAGGTACATACCAGGTAATATTAAAATGATTTCAAACAGGTTTCCAGATGGGTTTAAGTCATATCCATGCTAACAATAGTAGGATAACTAATAACCAATACATTAATACAAACAAACCATTTGTTGGTAAAGAAAATATAAAGCTGACCCCATGTAATAATAACATTATGTGCATCAAATCATATAAACCAAAATAATGGTAGTTAACCGTTGGTATTACACCAACTGATCACATAATATACTTCTAAATTATATCCAAATAACACATGAAATATGTACATAATAACAGGATTGTGATAGAATCTAATGCCAAGAATTCCAATAAGACAGTTTGGGATACAGGAATATCACTGATGTTGAGAAAATATAATTATTTCATGTTCGAGCACTCAGAATGTTGTGTGTGTGGGGGGGGGGGGGGGGGGGGGGGGTTTGCCACCACTGCAATAGCAGAAAGGGCATTTTATGTTGCTTCTGTCCATCAGAACATTTCTATGCTCTTAAATCTATACATCTGTATGCCCATTCAAATCTATTTAGTGCCGATGGCAAACACAAAAATAATAAGCGAAGAATCGTAAAATTATATACAATTTATCAAGATTATAAGTAAAATAAACTCATTAGATTACCAGAATATTTCAGCAGACTTTCAAGCTGTTTCAATACCTTTTTTTAAAAACCTTTTGGACTTGACTTTTTGATTGCAAACATTTTTATCTCAATTAGCAAACACCTCTGGACATTTCCTAATATTTTTACATAATTAACTTATTCTTAAATAAATTTAAACTCCTGGTTGGCGGTAAATTGCCTGACAAAGTTCTCAAAAGAGTTTATTATTATTATTGTTATTATTGTTATTATTACTATTTCATCTATGAGCAACAAATAGTTACCAGCAGTAACAACATAGACACTTCTAAGCCATCATGGTCCCACTAATACGATATCAAGTAATGCTATTGTGTTCCAATATATTAAGATACATCTAACCCTAATGGAATGGAGCAAATGTATTAGTTTATTATAGATTAACAACGAAGAGCATACACCACACTGTTATTATAAGCATCAGTCCCCTGTTCATACAGTGCTGAGTAATTTGTTACTGGGGAGTGGATGCTTGCTTAGCAAGATAGTGATGGTGGTAAAAGACAAGTGCACAGCAGGTGTTAAAAACCATTGAGGCCTTTATAAATTCTTTAATATCTTATCAATCTATATAAATAGAAGAGAGAGCTACTGGAAGGGGGGGGGGGGGACATAGATATTTTTAATGAGATGAGAATAAAAGAATATTTTTTGATTTAAAGAAAAAAAAAAAACACTAGGCATTAATATGTTACTGCTGTCCACAAATTCATATAGTGAACCAACTAGTTATCCACTTGTTTTGAAGAAAGGGTAGGGATGTAAACAGGAGACCAGGCATGGTTAGCATGTTGGAGGTGGTCCTAAAAGCCATTAGTTGCCCAGCAGGAGGGTGTGAAAAACCAATGTGGCTTTAATACATTCTTAAATATCTCAGAGAGAGAGAGAGAGAGAGAGATTTAAATATTTTCTTGGTAATGGAAAAAACAAGAATATTGTATGATTTAATAAACAAAACTATGTCTAGACTTTGATATATTACTGCTGTCCAACAATGTCTGAAAATCCCACAAAGTAAAACTACTAGTTACCCATGCATTATGAAGAAAATGTGGGGTGTATGTGATTATGCATGTCTGCTTATGGATACATTTATGGGTGCATGTGTTAACAATATTGCATAACTCCTCCAACACTGTTCAAGTCTCTAGACTTCAGAGCTTAGGATATGATTGGAGATGGTCTACAGATGTACATAATGGTTTTAACATTATGAACCAACCCCCGCTATTGGGGCTTGGGTTTGGGAGTTGTTTCACATAAAATTTAAAATAAAGCTAAATCAGTCCTACAAAGAACCCACAAGAGTTTGCTAAAATCTGAATAGGCAGTTAAAATGGACCTGAAGGGAGGTGCTAATGGCTGCTGATGCAGAAATAATTGCTTTGTTGCAGTCTGTACTCTGAAATCAAGTGGTCGGTCACATAACTTTTATGTTTTCATTATTCACTTGAATCACTTTCTTAATTGATTGCAAATCACATTCTACCTGGATTAAACAGGAAGTGGCAGGTGTATTTCCTCACCTGAACTTAACTACATGTATAAAATCAAAGGCATTGTGATAAACAGTCCAGCTTGGAAGCCTCTAATTCAGGTTGGGGATTCCTCAATTTGCTGTATATATTTGTTGTTCATGTATTCCAATTCCAGGTGTTCACTAACTCCAAAGATGATTTTGACCAATCTTTCTGCCTAATTAATTAATTAGTGTCAAGGCCTAAATATTCCAGGCATAATCTATTTTTTAAATAAAAACCAATGCAGCTATACACCATAGAAGTTCACTACTACAAGGATTTACACCTATGGTACAAATTCAAACTGGACATTATCAAACACCTATTCTCCCAAGGGATGCTTTTTGTGCAAACAAAATAGAGGATGAAGGAATTTTTTTTCTGCTTTTGTACTATGTATGAAAACATTAGAATAATTGTATTTCATAATTTAGAGCATGTTGAATATGATATTATTATGGACAAGCTAAGTTATTTTGCCATTTGGTAAGCATTTTGGGATATTATTTGACACATTTACTCATTAATTATGTGATATGACATATTTGAAAAAAGGAGAATAGATGTGAAATATGAATGAGTTGACAATTGTTTCAGCTGTAAAATTGTAATCCACTCTCCAGATTTGTTTCTGTTATAATATATTATTATTGTATACTTTAAATATTTTAATAACTGAAATTTCAATTGAGTATTATATTTGAATGTTGAAAATGATGGTTGGACAACAGGAGAGAGAGAGAGAGAGAGAGAGAGAGAGAGAGAGCATGAAAGTATTTACTTAACTTGAGAGCTGTTTAAGATAAATGGATGAAGCTTGCCATTATATATTGTCACAAAAAAAGTATGTTGCATTGCATGTTTGGGTCTTATCTTCAAGGTAAAGTTCAAAGCTCAATATTTTAACATTTCTTTAGTTTCTGTGTAATATCAAAAACTATTTCAGGTACCGGGATGAACCATGGTACACTTATGTTTCTTTGTTTGATGGCATCTCATGTTATCACTGTCAAGTTTTATCTTATAGGTCAAGGTCACTGATCAGTTTCTTTACCTCTTATGTACTTTTCCTCTAATGCCTTTGATATGGAGCAATGAAACTCAGTCTGCCCAGTATCTTTACAGCTGTGTCTCATGAATCATAATCAGAATTCATTATTGTGAACTTTTCTGATCTCACCATGATGTTTGTTCAGAGTGGGGAGGGGGATTCCTGAATTTGCTGTGTATGTTTGTTGTTTATGTCTTCCAGTTCCAGCTGTCTGCTAAGATCATGGTATAATGTGATGTTTGGAGCAATCAGAATCATGGATCAAACTAAATTCTCCAATCTTAAATGCCATGTATTTTGAGGATTCTATCTTTTCTATCATGTCTTTTATTTTATTTATACTTTTCAGTCTTTTTTTACATCTTTATTTTTCATCTGAATCTGATAGGACTACATATCTTCCTTTTATGTGGGAGGTATAAGATTTTATCTTCCTAAAATTATTGGCAAATTGTACCTTGACCATTATTACTACCAAATTAACTTGGCTGTATGTGGTGGCCAGTATTGTGCTCATGTGCCATACATACATACATACTCAAAGCTCTTGTCCATATGCTGTAATCTTTAAGTAGCACCGAAATGCAAGTCCATTATTATCAACATCCTTTGTAATACATGTAAGTATGCCACTTTCAAATAATATATTTTTATTGTGAATCCATGCAACAAAATTGAGTGTTTCAAGAATAAAGGAAAATTTAACCCCCAAAAAAAGCCTACATGTAAAAGGGATAAAATTTAGGTTTGGTGACCTTATTCCTTTTCATAATTACTTCAAGTAGAGGGGCAAATCACTTGTGTGAAAAGATCAAAGTTGACAGCTGTTGATAGCAGTTACAGAGGATGGGGAAGCAATGGTTTCGCCTGAATTGGCAAGACACGGGGGGGGGGGGGTGGTATTTTGTTGGACTAAAATTATAAAACTAACCTGTCTGAGAACTGATGTGTGGGATTATCAAACAAAATGTCAGCACCTGTTGAGTATTAAATGGGACCACAATGGCTCTCTAGTTGTAAAATTAATGTAGACAACATCATGACTAGAGAAAATCCAGTCATAGATTAGCTATACTAGAAGTGGTTCATTTAGTGCCCATGCTATGTATTATAACTGCTAATATCTAGCAGTAAAAGTAAACAGGCAGCTTATTAAATACCAGAAGTATTATAAGCTGCTTTAAGTAAATAATCAAAATGTATTGCCATATAACACTGAAATGGCCAATGAGACAGACTTTAACTTGAATGAATTGGCCAACTCCATGGAAAACAGTTATGAAACTGAGAGTAATCATGCTTTAGGAACATCAGTAATGGACAATTATGTGTGGCAGGACGATGCTATATCCAGAAGTATGGATGTTCTGGGCACATCATTTATTGACAAATTGGGAAGTTCTTTGCAAGAAGATCTGTCAAAAAATCTTGATGCTTTGGATACATCAGTGGTAGATGAATTTTTCACTTCTTTGCAAGATGATAACATGAATAAGAAAGATGATGTTGACACATTTGGATTATCATTAACTTATACAAAGACAGCTGATTCAAGCAGTCGCTTTCTGGATATAGAAGCAATACAGATGGAAAAATCATCACTTACTGAAAGGAAAAAGATATGTAGTATCTTACCACAAAACAATTCCATTTGTAATTAATTGTAATATCTACCATATTTGATTTCAGATGTTACAGCAATTACATTTTACATGAATCTTCAATATCATACTTCTGATTATTATTTTTTTTTATCATTTACTGTTTAACCAGGATGATGAAGTCAAAGGTCATGTGGAATCGTCAGTTTTGTATATCTAGGTATGTGTAGATTTACTAAGGTTCTTTTTATGACAATATTTTGTTCACATATTAGCATACCCACAAGACAGCAAGGCAGATATGACTGTTTATCAGTTGATGTAGTTTTGAGCATGAATTTCAAGCCTAAAAACTGGGACTGTGGACTATATACACAACTTAATGCACATGACAGACTCATCCACTTAACCATTCACTTCATCATCAAATCATAAAAAAGTGTATGATGTCAGTTATTGTAGACATATTAACATTTCTCAACAATTTGCTCATGTAATTCCTGCAATACAGCCATATTTAGAAGGCATAGCCAAGTTTAATATGCTACAATATAGTATACAAAACATTTGTCCAGAACTTCATTTTAGTAAGAAATATGCTTGGTAATACAAAGCTTTAATAATTTGTTGAGGCATGATTTTTTGGTGGGGAATGGTGGATGTAGTGGGGTTCAGGTTTTAGTGTCATTTAAAAAAGGTGCAAATAAATATTCTAATTTTCTTGGATTATGAAGAGAAAATGTGCATTGTTGAATCATTTTAGCTAAAAAGTGTGTTTTAGTGATGTTTATGATCTTGTACTTAAATCTGAAGTTAAATAGAAAAAGAAAAACAAACAAATTAAAACTTGTAAGTATTTAGGCTCTTCAAACCTAAAGCCTGTTTTATTTATTTAGGATATGTCCCTCACAATGTAGACTATATACTAGCAGTAACAAGCTCAGCCAATCAGATGTAGCATTTCTTATTAATATGTACATATCTCACTTAGCCAATCAGATACAATATTACCATAATAATATACATAGGTCTTGCCCATAATCAAACTCATCCAACATCTTGATAATACAAAACTATTTAACAAGTTTAATTAAAATCTGACAAGAGATATAAAGCTCAACCAATCAGATGCAAGGTCATATCATTAATATGTGTGTATTTCAATCATAATCATTCTCAACCAAGATCTTGATGATATGGGCATTGTTTCCAATTTTGATCAAAATCCTATCCAAACTGTAGTCTCTAGGGTGGTAAAAACCTCGTCCAATCAGATGCAAGATCATCTAATACATAAGTCTCACTCTTAATACAAATCTTCCAACAATTGTATGAAGTTATGCTTTTTACTATTTGTTTAAAATTGGATAAAAAATATCCTTAGAGGTTAAAAACTCAGCCAATCATATGCAAGATCACCTGATTAATATGCATAAATCTTGATCATCACAAAAATGTTGATAAAATCAGCTAATCTGGTGCACAATTACGTTATTAATATGCAGGGATTTTGCTCATAATTGTACCAATCAAAGATATTGAAGATATAATCCCATTTATCAAGTTTGATAACAATCAGATCAGAAATAGTCTCTAGAGTGGTAACAAGCTCAAACAATAACAAGCAAGATCACCTCATTAATATGCATGGATGCCATGCATTATCAAACTCATGCACGATCTTGGTCATATAAGCCTTTATTTGAAGTTTTTCATTAAAATCAGTTAGATCAAAAATATGGCTTCCAAAGTGGTAGTAAGTTCAGCCAATCAATGTAAGGCCCCCTCATCAGTATACATTGATCTTGCTCACTATCAAAATCATCAAAGATCTTTGAAATATAAGCCCATATACAAAGTTTGATCAAAACTGGATCAGAATTATGGCTTCCAGAGTGGTAGCAAGCTCAGTCAATCAGATGCAAAAAACACCTCATTAATATGCATGGATTTCACTCATTATTGACATTGTCTGATATCGTGATACTATGAGCATATCTTCCAAATTTTACCTTAATCAGATCCGAAATATGGCTTCCAGAGTGGTAACAAGGTCAACCAATCAGAGGCAAGATCATCTCATTAATATGCATGCATCTCGCTCAAAATCTCAACCCATCCAAGATCTTGATGATATAAGCCCATATTTCAAGCCTGATACATATTTTGGATAAATACGACTAAGTGAGTGGTAACACAATTGTTGGCTAACAATTTACACACAATGCAAGACAGATGCATATCATAAGCTCTCTTGGTCTTACAGCTAGGTGAGCTAAAACTAAATACAAAAACGTTTATAAGATAAATAAATGACTACATCTGTCAACAGTAAGTCATGAAATTTGTTAAATATGTCCATCATCGGGCAAACTCATAATCATTCCGAAAATGTATCTGACTGAAAGATCATTTTTTTTGTCTTGCCTAAGAATAGGTATCTCTTTTCCAGCAAGGACAGTATCAACTTTAAGATTTTGTGTTAGAGTTTCTTGAAAATCATATATCTCAGTTATTGCATTCAACTTAAACTTTAGAATACCAAATAGTAGCCATAAGTAATTTTCCACAGCCAAAGACAAAATAGAACTCTATAATAACTGATATTTATTTTTTAAAATGGTCTCATAAATGATGAGTTTTGTTATAATCGGACTGAAGCATATCAAAACAATTAGCATTTTCAACTGGTTATTTCTCTGCAAACCTTTACTAAAAATATGAAGATGTATAGAAATTACAAAACTTTCTTAACACGTAGTAAGCTTACCGAAGCTCCTAATAATGAAAGGTTATTGAAATGCACTTTTCAAAATTTATTAGTCTATATAGTTTATAACCTCCTAAAAGAGACTAATTTAATATCAGACAAATATTCATTCTTTGGTAATAGTTATATATCCCCATACAAAAGGAGAATAAATGTATTCAACTGTTGCTATCAAATGTTGTTGAACAATACAAAATTTTGAACAAAATTGTATGCTTCTGGGCTTTTTAGGTGCCATAATGTATAGCTCCTTTCTGTATTCATGCATTATGCCTTAATGCAGGGTGTCAAACTCATTTGCTATGGCGGGCCAGATTTGATATAAATAATAACAATAAATAATGAGTCTTGCGGGCCATATGTTTGACACCCCTGCCTTAGGGTTTTATCCTGAAATGTTACTATTTTTGTGTCTTGCTGGAGACATTGGATAGATCACAACAATCTCTTGCCTGGCAAACTTGAGATTGATCCCAAATGTTTCTTACTGAACAGATTTGGAATCAATCTGAACATGTTTTTACCATGCCAAGTTGGGATCAATCATAAAATGTCTTGTCAGGCAAACAACGGATTGATCCCAAAATATCTTAGAAGGCAGGCTTTGGATTGATCTGAAATATCTCTTTCCATTCAAAGTTGGGATCAATCCCAAAAATCCTTTACCTGGAAAACTTGGAATTGATCCCCAAAACTATCTACCAGGCAAACTTGGAATTGATCCCAAAAATATTTTACCAGGCTTGCTAGGAAATCTTGGGATGATCTTGATCTTTACCTGGCAAACATAGGATCAGTTCCAAAAATCACTTTCAGGCAAGCTTGGGATCGATCCAAAATACCCTTTATAAGCAAGTTTGGAATTAATGCTAAAGAATGTCTTACCAAACTTGGGATAAATCCCAACAATTTTTTACCAGGCAAATATGGGATCAGTCTCAAAAATCACCTTCAGGCAAGCTTGGGATCGATCCCAAATACCTCTTTATAAGTTAACTTGGGATCAAAAATCCCAAATGTCTTAGCCAGCAAATTTATAATAGATTCACAACAACTCCTTTCAGGAAAACTTGGGATTGATCCCAAGAATTCTACTCGGAATTGATTCCATAATCTTTTCCTGTTCAAAGTTGGGATTGTTCCCATAAATTGGTACAAATGCTACAACTGCATCTGCAAATTTGTTGTTTATTACTGGCATCAGTACCAAAACATGAGTGCAAAAGCCAATATTATTATGAAACACCTCAAATAATATGGTTAAATTTGATTTAATACACTGGAATTTTTCTGGAAAGTGACTCTTCAAAGGAGGAATTACCCATTTTTTCCGCAAGTGAAATATTGTGGGTTCACATGGATTTGAGGCCATGTAATATTATTACTACATCAGGTTTGGAGATTACAAAATCAGTGTTACATTGTTACCTTGGAAATAGGGCAATGTTACTACATGAGTTTGATGATTACCAGTGTAGTATTGTTAGGTTTGGAGATTGCAAAATCAGTGTTACACTGTCACATGGAAATAAGGTAATATTACTATGTGGTTTCGTGATTAGTAATATAGTATTGTTACTACATCAGGGTTTGAAGATTATAAAAATCAGTGTTACACTGTTGCCTGGAAATAAGGTAATGTCACTACATGAGTTTGGGGATAGCAGTGTAGTATTATTACTACATCAGGTTTTACAGATCACAAAATCATTGCCTGGAAATAAGGTAATGTTACTACATCAGGTTTTGGAGATCACAAAATCTGTGCCTGGAAGGGTAATGTTGCTACATGGGTTTGGGGATAACAATTTAGTATTATTACTACATCAGGTTTTGGAGATAACAAAATCGGTTTTACGCTGTAACCTGGAAACAGGGTAATGTTACCACATCGGTCTGGGGAGCAATGTAGTATTATTACTACAACAGGTTTTGCAGATCATAAAATCAGTGCCTGGAAATAGGGTAATGTTACTACATGGGTTTGGGGATAGCATTGTAGTATTGTTACTACATCAGGTTTTGGAGATCACAAAATCAGTGCCTGGAGATAGGGTATTGTTACTACATGGGTTTTGGGATAGCAATGTAGTATTATTACTACATCAGGTTTTGCAGATCACAAAATCAGTGCCTGGAAATAGGGTATTGTTACTACATGGATTTGGGGATAGCAATGTAGTATTGTTACTACATCATGTTTTGGAGATCACAAAATCAGTGCCTGAAGATAGGGTATTGTTACTAGATGGGTTTGGGGATAGAAGTGTAGTATTATTACTACATCAGGTTTTGGAGATCACAAAATCAGTGCCTGAAAATAGGGTAATGTTACTACATGGGTTTGGGGATAGCAAATTAGTATTGTTATTACATCAGGTTTTGGAGATTACAAAATCAGTGCCTGGAGATAGGGTATTGTTACTACATGGGTTTGGGGATAGCAATGTAGTATTGTTACTACATCAGGTTTTGGAGATCACATAATCATTGCCTGGAAATAGGGTATTGTTACTATATGGGTTTGGGGATAACAATGTAGTATTATTACTACACCAGGTTTGCAGATCATAAAATCATTGCCTGGAAATAGGGTATTGTTACTACATGGGTTTCGGGATTAACAATGTAGTATTATTACTAGTACATTTACTAGTACATCATGTATTCACTTTACATTTCTTGTGCTTCTTCTTATTCAGCCTGATATTGTGGATATAAAAGTTTAATATTCCTTTAAAAAGGACAAGCAACCAATTCCTTTTTTATTCTGAAATTTATTTTTAGTCATTTCTGGTTAAAAGTGAGATCCCTTCCCATTATAACTCACTTATCATATGCCATCCCAAGTCAAGGGTCGTATATATTGATCCAGTATCATATCTTTACAACTAGAGCCAATCAACAATTTTAATCATAATTTTCGTTCCCAGTGACCCAGAATTAGTAAAGTTTTACAACATTTATTGCGGAAGCATTTTGGCTGTAGACCAGTGTTATCAGCCTCCCCTGTCATGAGTCTTCCATACTTGGAATTTGAATTCCTGGTATATGATCGATGAACCAGACTTTATTTAGGACATTTGAGTCTACATTTTTACCTCCTGTACACTACTTGAGAAAAAATGCAGCACTATATTTGCTGAAGATTTAATCTTCTTTTAATTACATTTTATATCAATGATCTACCATGTGCATGCTCTTTGATTGGTACCCATGCAAGCTAATCCAAATCAGAAACACATTTTTGTCAGCGAATTAAATTGATTATTCTGTCATTATTTGGCAAGAAACACAGTCTATTCAGTAAGTTTGGGATGTGCTTGATTTGGTGTAAAATCAGCTGTAAATGATCTTTTATAATTTTTGTGTAGGGTCTTTTTTTATACACTCTTTGGGTGCCACAGAAGGAACTAATGTTCACCATAGATGACAAATAAGGGTCATTCGTGGAAGGATGCAACCTAGAATGAACCCTGTAGTTACCATGTCTACCACATTGTTGTGAAATAAAGACATTGTTTACACTTGCTTATGATCATGTAGACTGTTTCATTATAATTTGCATTAGGATGTGCTGAATGGAATACATGCATTGCTGTAAATATTTGTCAACACTTCTTTAAAATGTAACTTTTTATGAAGGTTCCTGGTATGTATTATTTTAGTATGATTGGAAAGATGATGACATGATGTACAAAAAGGACAAAGTTATTATAGTAGTTTCATTTTAATATACATTCTATTGAAACTAGCAAGTAGCTATTTTTAAATGTAGTCTTGAAAGAAATTAAAAAAATAAATGAACATAACAATTTCAGGCAGTGAATAAGTAAGGTACATGTATAGAACCCATCTTAAATAAATATTATCTTTATTTTGTCTGATTTTGTACAGTATTGACATACTTTAATTCTTAAGGATGTCAATCTTTCAAATTTAGCAGTGCAATATCTGGCGATCAGTAGAAAGCTGGAAGTTTGTTAAAAACTGTCTCCCTTATTACAAAGAAACTCCAACAATCAATATTTGTCTACCGATCAATCACTGATGTATATAAAGTCAAGTGTTCAGTCGAGTCACTCGAGATGCTACCGATTGATTCTAACCTGGGGTGGACCGATATAGAACGCACATGTAAGGAATGATACTGGATACTTCAATCGAAAACTCATGGGGAATTAGGCCTAAATGGAAAAGTCTAACCTTCCTAATGCAATCTTATCAATACTACAGCCAGGCATCAGTTTATCAGACGTACGCAATTTTTGCGATAATATTTACCCAAGTAAATATTCTGTAACTCTTTACATGTATCATTATTATTGTTTGTATTATTATTATTATTATTATTATTATTTGAACTCTTGTCCATGATCCCGCTATAGCATGCTCTTGACGTACTTCATTTGTACCTCCATGCATAACTTTTTCGGGATACAATTTCCTTTGCACAATTTGATGATGGCGTTGATTGTTCGCCATGCATGGTGTCGGTCCTTTGTTCCCAGCCTGGAATTAGGTAAAAACACTGTGGTCCTCTGTGTGATACACACGATACACACTTCTTTGAATTTGTTTACACAGCTTAGTTGGTCTGATGGCAGCATAACATATATATGAAGTTTACCCATTTTAGACCGTTTTTTTAATTGTGTCTCTTCTTTCTTTCTTCTTTTGTTTATCCTTTGTTTGTTTTTTTCCCCGTCTTTAAAACACACAGGAGTCAAGGAATTCTCTTGGCTTTTGTGTTTAGTGTTTGTTTTGTGGATGTAAATTGTTACTTGCCCTGACGAAGAGCTTTTTTAGCTCAAAACGTTGGAAAACTTTTGTATTTGCGCCGTTATCAATTCTTGTGTCATTAGATATATATATATATATATATATATATATATATATATATATATATATATATATATATATATACAAATATTTATAAAGTCGAAATATATGTAAAGAATAAAAATCATATGGCGAATAACAGTCCTTTCAAGTGCACTGGATCCAGCAGGGCATCGCGTGTATCAGGGATTGATTAAGATAAATGGAACAAACTGACATCGAACAGTGCAAAACTAGTTTTCAACTAGCCTAAGCGCTTTCGACTCTCATTGAGTCTTTGTCAAAGGTAAACACAAAACAGAGACAAGACAAACAATAAGCACATACCAGCGTTGAAATTACAAGAGTTTATATGAGTATTTCTGATTTAATTCTAATTTAAAATGTTTGAGGTTTAGCCTAGTTGGCTTCAACTTGATTGATGATGTGGTAAACTAGTTGGTATTGACCTACAAAGGAGGAACTATAGCGCCATCTGTTTTTTAATGGAAAGTGGTGTAATGGTGAATTATATCCCAGATATTTCATCATTTCTGTAATGCAAGCAATGACCATTGCAATAATAATACCAGTTGTAATTATAGGTGAGTAAGCGAGTGAGTAATGAGGAAAATGAATGAATTATTTAATTGATAAAGTGGTGGCTGTAAGCAGATGATGATTTTATTTGCGTGTGGTTGTCCATTTTGAGTCTTCTTGGTTTCAGCTGCTTTTCAACTAGAATTCCATTGGAAATGGGCATGTAAGCTTCTATAATTTCAATGCTTATTGTGTTTATTGTTTACTTGTTTACTGTTCATTGTCAGTTTGTTGCATATGTATATGTATATATATGCAACATATATATAGATATAGATATATATATATATATATATATATATATATATATATATGCAACATATATATATATATATATATATAAGGTATCTGGAAATATATCTGCCCATTTTCTGGTTTCATTTACAGTAAATTACTTCTATATTGCTATATTCTAGCCTTGCGAGTTTGACTAAACCTTTCCGCTACAGACGTTTTTTTTATTGTCTGCGTAAGTGGTAAAGTTATGCAATATTTTCTTTTTCCAAAATTCCTTGACCGTTAGGTTGTAAAATTACTTCCTATCAGCGAAATGTAATTTTGTCTGGTTTTGTATCACTACATATTTCCGTAAAAGCTCGTGTATGTCACCTCCTTTTTTGTTATTCCATTCTGAGAAGTCATCTATCACAGTCAAAAGATATTTATAGCCATTGAACTTTTCATATGCTTGCATATCAGCTATGTCTGTTTGGAACTGGTCAGTGTGCGTGATTAACATCAACCTTTCTATATTTTAATGTTTTGATCTGTTTGTGCAGTGTGTAAGTAGACTGTTTCATCATCGAATCTTTATCTTTGTCCTTGATTCGCTATCATCTTTTTATCCAGTCTAATTTGCTTCCACAATTGATTAATACTTGTGAAAGTAACTGGTCATTTATGATTGTGGAATAGATCTCCTAAACACTGTTCTAGGTTAGTGTAAATGTGTTTGATTTTGAATAGTTTAAGACACAAGGTAATCGTATTTTAGGAAATTTATTAGCTAATTTTGAGGTCTTTACACTTCAAATTGAGAAAAAAGAAATAAAAATTGTATAAAACCTCCAAGTTTATATTCTATCGTCTGTAGTTTATTAAACTTACAGAATTTGTATTCACTCCAGAACGAATTTGAAAAGAATACAATTTGTGATATAAAGAGGCTGTCCTTCCCGTCACATTGCTCAGAGTTAGAGGAGTTGGGTGTGCGACTTGCCTGTGGTGACGCGCTGGTTTTTGATCCTTTGGTTTTGGTTTTAAAAATCCAATCAATCATGTTGAATCAGGAACCCAGAAAAAGATGTATCTGTCCCATATTGAAGTTGACAATTTCGGAATGAGCACTTAATCGTGACGGATTCGTTAACCTTCAAATTGGCCAGTACAGAGGCACTCCTCCCTTCAATAGTATCCACCCCGAAGTAACATATGGAGCCTAGAACTCTTTGACCATCATTTACTACAATATCTGCAGAGTAGGTACTTTCCCCATTCAACATGTCAACGGCAAGATTATACGTTCCGGACACAGGTGCTCGGAAAACACCTGTACTTGCATTGTAGCAGCCATTGAAATTGAGGCGGACGTCAGAGAATACTATCGTCTCTTTGTATTTATACATCCAATGTGGCCCCGACATAAAGGCCATGAATGCGGGTGTAGGTCGATAAAAATCTGCAATGAATAGTTTAAAAGTATAATCCGTAAGAAAAAATGAAGCATAGTGATTTTGGTACCTGTTGAAACACGAAAAAATGCAATTTTAAACCAGAAGGAAACTATTACATTTTAGATATGCCCACGTGTTCATTATGTTAATACAAACAATAAGGCTTCTTTTTTTTTTCTTTTGATTAACTGTTTGTCCACTAGACGTTAATGTGAATTTCTACCCAATTTCTGTGGGAGTAAAAGCCATGACCTCAACAGCTAATGGTATAGCTGATTGGCCAATTGTAGTCCACTTGATACTAAAGATAATAGGGTAAAGCCTTTAACATGTCCAGTATTTTCTTTTCAGTGCTAATATATTTTTCATAAACTCGCTGATCCTGCTATTTTTATATTTTGTTACACAATTTCTCTATGCATTTCATTTTATTGTATTATTATTTTGTATTAGTAGTATTTAAAGCAAAGAAAGATGCATACAATACCTAGGTGCAATATACTATCGGAATGAGAAACTTGTAATCACTGGAAACTTCGAAAAAAAAACTTTAGCCAATAGTCGTAATGGATCCTTGTGTCTAATGATTATGAAAATATAAACAAATAATCACAATGTTTTAAATTTTATTCTTACAATTCCATCCAGATGAAGCGAAAATACTACTTTCCTTTCAAAATACATATACCCTATCCCGATTCATATAGTTCTTTGTGCCAGTTTTTAAATTTAGAATACATGGGTCCAAATCATGATCATATTGCCGTCATACTGAGATGTCTAGTGCACTTAAGTAGAAAAATTACAGGTTCTTTTGATTTAGATATATTCGATTTTATAAACAATTAAATTATTATAAATAAATACATAATTTTGTAAATAAATACATAAATGTTAAATAAGAACAATTGACCGACAGATGGTGATAAATAGGTGAAGTTTTGTAATTTGTCAATTAGTAGGCTAAGCATTATCCGCTTTCATTTTGACAAGTCAGTCAGTTCTAAGAGTTATATTTGTCCTGCTTCTATTCTATTTACAAGAGAAGCAATTCCATACCTCTTTACTAAACTAGTGTATGTGTGTTTATGGGGTTTCTTGATTGAATGGCTTAGATCATAGATTAAAGTTAGAGTTAATTATTTGCGATGCACAAAGTCGGCCTCATAACCTTACATATTCACGGTGTAAATGCAACGATAAGAGCAAGCGGTAAACAAATAACAAACACATTTAAATCGAGAAAAGGATTACAAATGAGATGGATTCAGCACAGAAAGATCATACAGAGGCACGACCGAAGATACTCTTGCACGAGTGTTCCATTTTTTCTTCCAGAAGATCCGGCATTCGTTTGTATACAACAGACCGTGTATGCTCGTTTAATCAAGAATTGCTAAGCATATCATACAAAGCATATTGTGGTTGTAATTATATACTTTTCTTGCTAAACTGGATATGCCAAGTTTTTGGATTATGTAATATACAGGCAAAGGACTCGAGTGACCATTCAGCTTCCCTTTTGTTGGTTCATTCTTAGCACAAACTTTCAAATCTGTCTCTAATTATAAGCGTGAAAGAAGATAGCAATGTTTCATTTTGTTTGAATTTATGTTTCATGCAATATTTCACCATTGTCTTGTTTGGTAATTTTCTAAGGTACTAATTCTATCCTTGTCTTTTCTTTATTTGGTTCTTTTGTCGTTGATGGGTTGATTTATGCACACATTCATCTATCTTTGCGATATACTGTAAACAATATATATTTATCTTTGATCAGATTTAAAATGTTTTCGAAATCATTAGTACAATGCATGTAACGAATTTTCTGATTGACAGGAGTTTTGAACCATTCATCCTTATTTGAAAGCGGTGAGCCTTTTTTCGATAGAGGTTAACCGGTATTTTGTGAAAACATTTTTATGGTAAAACGGGACTAGAATTCTAGTCTCAGCTGGTGAACCGCGATATAAATGTGGTTAACCGATTTACAGTTTTGACTCTCATCGTTCACCATATAGTGTCATTTTGAGTAGCATTACATGCCCTGAAACGTAATTTATATGATGTTTTTCTCATATGCCTGTCGGAAAATTCATAAAAATTCAGGAAATTTATAGTTACATGCTAATAATCTTAATTAGGTCCAGGTAAGGCATGAATACCTGTCAGATAAACTAGGTATATATGAGTTAACAATATATTACCCAAATGCTTCAGAAATTTACGTATGTGTACGTTTAGCTATATTTTCTTCATGTAGATTCACATTGTGGAAAACGAAATAATAGTTATATCTCAAAACAAATTTGCTTTTTATTATTATTTTGCAAAAGGCATGGAAACTACGAAACTGTCAGAAGAAATAACATAAATGCTACATAATGATTTAAAATTGTATTCCTAGATTTACTGAAATATTTTACAAGAATTCAGATTATGTAAAGAATTATTATTCGGATAATTAAAAAAAAATGCTATATATATATATTTATCCTCTGATGATCAAATGTGGAAATAAAAAAGAAAACAGAGCTCAACTGACCGTTCTTGAGTTTTTCAAATTCAGGAAAAAACTCCAGGAGAGAAGAAACCTCAGATGCGCCAGCTTCACTGCAGACGATACCACAGATGATCGACAGGACGACAAGGATAAGAAGCGGGAAGTTCATGGCTGATTTTAGATCATTATCTTGCAATAGTCGAGGACAGAAATGAAAACAACATCGACAGTTTTCTCTTTAGCTGTCGATTCTTCCAATCATATAAATACGCGTCAATTAGCACCGCCTTATGTGGTACGCTACGACGAATTAGAACGGGGCTACTCTCAAATGTTGTAAATACAATCCACCAATCATGGTAGTTCTATAACTGGCGAGATTTATTGCGCTTTACAAAACGTTTACACCTTTCGTATGGGCATAGTCTCTAAATTCAACGTCTTTTCTTATCAACGCTTGATATAAATTTGTAAGATTAAAATGTATAATTCGGTTAAAACCGATTTAGCTCAAAACGAAATGATTTCAAATAAATAGGATGACATAAATACTGTAAAAATATTGTTAAACAGACGTTCTGGTCCCTGTAAATCATAACCGAGCAGATTCGATGAAAGGTAAGTTTAAAATAAAGTAAGAATAATGCATGTTTTATGAAGAAAAAATATTATTTGTCTTTATCAGCAATTGGCTTCTTCCTCTGCGTGATTTGTTACCTTGTAGAATTTATATTAACTGGGCTGGGTTGGAAGGAGAGGCGGGATATGACATACAGTTACTATTCTATAAATGGTGTCCATTACTAATTACATCAATTATTCATTTGTGAATTTTTGTAACACATTTGCCTAATTAGAGAGTTTAGTTGTATTTTAAATGTGTCACTATTTGACTAAAGAATTATTAATTGCTGTGCTGTAGTTTTGCATAAAACTTGTTCTCTTGATTTTGTTTATTTGCTTGTTTGTTGTATTTATTTGTTGTGTTATTTAGTTAGTTAGTTAGTTAAACTTTAGGTACTCATTTTTATCGTATTACAATTTTACATGAAATGAAACATTAGAATCCTCATAGATAGAGTACATTTCCTTTGTATCGTAATATGGGGAACATTTTGATCTTAATGCGTCAAAATATGATGCTGCAGTTTGTCGATGTTTGTGCGCCTATTTCAAGATATTTTTAAACCAATACGGGATGCAGTTAAATATATTTGTTCCCAGATTTACTCTGGCGATGTGGTACTAATTACTTTTCTCCATCAATAAACACCATCTGGTTATATGAAAAGGTGAATGTTTGTCCGTTTACTTTTACAGAATTCAGTGCATTTCGATAAACACAGGAGAATTAGCATCATATGATATGTTTTAAATATATAAACCATATATTTAACACATGTCTGGATATAATAGGAGTGGGAGTGTGGGTGGATAGTTGCAGAGACGTACTAAAGTACATGGCTGTAATTATCTAGTTGTTCAACTAATTTTGAGAGCCAATCATGAATCCAAATATTTAGGTTATAAAAACAATTTTCCTGGTGTAATAAAGAATCACACACACTGCTGCAAAACATGTTCACATAAACAGTAAACAATCTCGGTGCTCCGAATGCGAGAATTAATAGAATCCTTTATATGCACGGTGTATGATAGGAAAATTCTGTGTAAATGTACCCCTCCCCACACCACACCTTCCACACACCCTTATTTTCCTTGTCAAGTTGTAAACACACCGACTATATTAAAGTATATGTGTCATAAATGTGAACAGGTTACACCAACAGGCTTTAAAATATTTTACAAGTCGGACGTATGTCTCTTAAAATCTACTATCACCAAGGCATGCTTGAATCGTCACACCATCCGACTTCAATGGTTCTACCTATCTATACTGACCTGCCAAGACTTTCACCCTTTTAAGAAAATTATGAATATCAACTGTTATTAAGTCGAATTAGACGATGCAAAAAAGCAGGAATAAATAGAGAAAGGAACGCCGGCAACATGAATGATAAAAGTTTCCAGTGTGATTCATCTGCAACACTTATGAATAAGAAAGGACAACACTGAGTTGCATTTTATTGAGAGTCAGAAGGCAAGGGGATATATGTTTTGATAGCTATGGAAAGATTACCCTAGAAAAACAGCCGATATATTTCAGTCCTTTATGGATAAACATCGGTTAATTGACATTCACAACGAAATACATTTTCAAAGCGTTAATAACACTGTGTGGATTTATATTGCATTTATGATATTTTGTTTAGAGATTAATGTTATAGAATGAATCAGATTGTGTAGATCACATTAGAGACGATCCTTACCTTAACGATGAATATGTATACAAATTTGTAAAAATCGTTTTTCACACTGTATTGAAAAACATACTGTAAATACAATGAGCATGCAGTTTAGTTAATTGTTGTTTAAAATTTTAAATAAATGCATTCTATTTATCACTGTGTCTTTATATATATATATATATATATATATATATATATATATATATATATATATATATATATATATATATATATATATATATATATTTGAGAATGCTTTTACTGTCTATCGAGAACTCAAAGTAATCGCACAATGACTACTTTCTTCTGGTATAAGAAGGAAAGTTTGAACCAATTTCAGAGTCCTAGTACGACGCTGATCACAATAGGCCCAAGCATGGTCTGGAATGTACTTTAGCACCCAAAATAATCCAAAACGCATATAAAATGTTTGAAAAACCATCCCAGAGAATAGTGTACGCTCACTAGGTTTAGTACTTGTTATTGTTTGAGTTGAAGAAAATGTAAAAAATATAATACTTGTAACGATATGCAACTGCAAACAGGCTTAGTGCCGTGGTCAAAGGAAGGTGAAAACACGTTACTGAATCTTGGCGACTTGATATGAGATTCGACGAAGAAAGCATATATCCCTCAGCATCCCTCAGCGCTCATTACATTATATTTTTTTTGAAACCGTCGAGTTCAAAACCAAATTCGTTCACTCGGACGACTGCTATTTCCAAGCGTGTTAATGTATTGTCTGAACAGTTATGTGTTAGCTCCAGTCGAGCCATTCGGTTATATTTTGACTGATATATATATATATATATATATATATATATATATATATATATATATATATATATATATATATATATATATATATATATCCCCAATTGAAACGTGCGATCACTCCCTCTGGAAAACAAACTTACGGTTTCACAAACAGTGGTCGGTGCATGACGGTGGGCAGATGCCTCCCTACACACACCCTGAACGTGAGGGGTCAATATCAAATAGTCGAGAAAGACATGACGCACTTTTCGAACGTGAAGAGTCAATAACCGAAGGCAATATACAACATCCTAAGCACTTTTCTTCTGTATACGTACCTTTGAATTCAATCATGAACTTTATCCGTACAATCGTACAATGACCCGTTGTTGTTTGGCATGAAATGTCACTCACCGCTAATTTTATCCGAATGTTGGAAAATAACACTGACAGAAATTAATGCTTGTGACAGCAGCAAAAATTAAAAAATAGCCTAATTAAAAATTGAACACATGTTCTAATATATTTGGAGAGTCCATCATCGCTGAAAACAACGCACTCATAGTAAGTCAAGTGTATATAAACGATTGTTACTTTAAAAACAACGTATCGTCCCATCGATATTAAATAAAGAATTGCGCGAGCTAGAATTCGATATATTCGATTGTGAAGGCAGTTAAGACTAATTTCTCGTTTTCTTACTTCACCACTTAACATTTTCCTTAATGTAAAGCCATATTCTTTTTATAATCAATAATGCATGGATTCGTCGAATATTATATTCCAAATACACAGAAATGGATGGATATTTACGAAAATAGGACCTTAGGTAAAGCGACACCCTTTGTTTACATCCTAAATAAAGGGATACAAGTGGTTGGAGGCACAGGAGCACAGGAAAATACATTTATGATTATCGTTGACAAGTACGGGCAAATATCGGATTCTGAGAAACAATCCAATGGATTGACCTTACACATCGTGTCACCCGCTGTGTAAATAGTGGAAATGGCTACAAGCGAATTGAAGAGGGAGAGCAATGTAGTGGTCAAAGGATGGTGAAATCTCGTTACTGAATCTTGACTTGATATGAGATTCGACGAAGAGATCATCTATCTCTCAGCGCTCATTACATCATATTTGGTCGAAACCGTATCAGTTAATGAAATAGATACTGCTGGGTGAAGATAACGCATTTTTTAAATTATGCAAACTATTGTAAGATGAGAAATTAACTTTATAGAGCTACTTAGTGAAACGTCTCCAGTTCAGTGAAAAACTTTGCTAAAGACAACATTTAACCAGCAGATGCAGACCTTGTTAGAAGCAATATGCATAGCAATGCTTGGAATGTTTTTTATACAAAAAAGAAAGCGAAAAGGAATCTGAATCTTTTAAAGAAACCTGTTCACATATTACCTGTCTTGTTACAGTCAGCGTTTGCTTTTTTTACGAAAATGAAAAGCTTAAGTAAATATGTTGGCTCGAGAATTGTACTTCATTCCTAAAGATAAGAATGAACTTCTATTAAAATGTAAATAATTTTAAATTGAGACCACTCACTCTGGAAAACAAACTTACACTTCCACAAACAGTGGTGGATTTATGACATTTGGGCAGATGAGTCCCTACTTTTCTTCGTACAACTACCTTTGAACTCAGTCATGAACTTTATCCGTACAATGATGCAATTCGACGAAGAAAGCATATATCCCTCAGCGCTCATTACATTATATTTTTTTTGAAACCGTCGAGTTCAAAACCAAGTTCGTTCACTGATCTATATATATCCCCAATTGAAACGTGCGATCACCCATTTTTGAAAACAAACTTACGGTTTCACAAACAGTGGTGGGTGCATGACCGGTGGGCAGATAACTCCCTACACGCACACTGAACGTGAGGGGTCAATATCGAATAGTCGAGAAAGACATGACGCACTTTTCGAACGTGAAGAGCCAATAACCGAAGGCAATATACAACATCCTAAGCACTTTTCTTCGGTATGCATACAACTACCTTTGAACTCAATCATGAAATCGTGGTCATAAATATATTAAACAGGTGTGCCAATGAGATGTTCGAGACTAGGAAGAAATGGATTCACTTGTTTTTAAATGCATTGCTAATTCTGCTACGGAATAAAAGTATTTTAAACTTTTCATCATGTTTATACCTATCTTTCATAGACTTTGTATTATCGTATTGTATCTGGTTCTTGTTTTTCTGTCAGTAGTCTTTATTGTATTGTTTTATCCAGTCGTTGTTTTTCTGTCAGTAGTCTTTATTGTATTGTTTTATCCAGTCGTTGTTTTTCTGTCAGTAGTCTTTATTGTATTGTTTTATCCAGTCTTTGTTTTATGGCAATATTCTTTTTTGCACAAACTCTTACAATCGATGCATTGGTTTTGATTTTTGTAAATTAATCTTTCGATTTTTGTTTATTCCATGATCTCTTACTTTGCGCTTCGTCTTCATTAGTAGTCTCCTTTTCACATCCATCACATATATTGGTGGACTATTGAATTGCAGTCTTTCCTGCTCTTAGTTCTGTATAAACAGTTTCTGAAATTTATTTTAAATATTCATACAATTTAACTATGCAATATTTTCCTCTGCAAACTATGGACCCGTTGTTTTTGTGGGTTCAGTATGATTATTTCTGCAATATCTGAACATTTCGACTCCATGCAATCAACCCTTAGCGAGATATTTACGTTTAAATGTACATATCAGTTAATTCCTCCTTGACCATGAACAACCTAGGCAGTTTCCGTGACTCGAGAACGTGTGACGTTACAATAGGAACACCGCATTGCGAATCGTCATTGTTCTACCGTGTCATGTGTGAAGTTCCAACAGATTGTTTTCTGGTTGCTTCTTGGGAAGGAGGTGTGTCGTTGGTGGATGTAGCAGTATGAACATATCCTCGCCGTCTAAACAATACGTAAGAGAGAGAGAGAGAGAGATGGTGTTAAGACGATGCATACGACTGCTGAAGACATGTAAATATGTACTCATATTTTCACAATACATGCAATTTTTCCCAATCCCCACTACCCCCAAAAAGAAAAGCCACTAAATTGGATGAGGAAGTTTCATATGCAAGCCACTATTTCGAAAAATATATTTACAAACAATTAAAAAAATTAATAATAATACAAAATTACGTGATCAAATTCTCTTAAAAAAATGTCGTTCTCTTCGTAACATGCCTTTGGCTAACATAGTTCTCTTCACCTACATGCCTGTCTAAAGCAGACGCATCAATATTAAAGCCCCATTATTGGCGCAGATGTACCTAGCTACATTTACATATCAATTCAAAGCAGGGTCGAACTGGCGGTCTAGTGCCCCTCCCAGAGATCGCTATTTGCTCACATTATTATTCCCAACTATTAAAAGATTGTTTATGGTCTATCCATTTTACGATCACATATTTTTTCCATTCATGTGTTAGGTTTTCATTCTTTTTTAAATCTTGAAAACGTCATATTGCATGTTGTATAAAGAAAACTCCTCCTCCTAAAATATTCCCTCAGTATTCTCTCCCTTTAAATCTTTTAATTTATTTACTATCAAGGCTCCTAAAACAACTTCTCTGACAATAAAAATCTCTTCCATGAAATTAGGAAGATAGCTTTTATCAAAAGTAAATATATATTTTGAGATTCTGACTTTCTCACCTGCGTTATATTTAGGCGAACCATATGCATCGGTTGTAAGGTCGTCAAATAAGTTAATCCATAATTTTAACCTGTTACTGGCTTTAATTGGCGACATGTCTCTCTCTCTCTCTCTCTCTCTCTCTCTCTCTCTCTCTATATATATATATATATATATATATATATATATATATATATTTATGTGTGTGTGTGTGTGTGGTATGAGGCTATTATGTGTGTGTGTGTGTGTATATATATATATATATATATATATATATATATATATATATATATATATATATATATATATATATATATATATATATATATATTCCGGTTTCATTTTCATTACAAAAACTAATTCTAGTCTAAGAGGTCGTTTACACCTTTCCGCTGCAGACGATTTTTTTATCTGCGTAAGTGAAAAAGTATGCAACATTTTCTTTCTTCAAGAATTCCGTGACCTTTACGTTGTAGAATTAATTTCTATCATCAAACTGTATTGTTGTCTGGTATTCTATCAGTAAATATATCCCTAAGATCATCGTGTATGTCAGATCCCTCTTTTGTCTTTCCATTTTTAGCCCAGGCATATTTTGAAAAGACGTCTATCACTGTCAAAAGATATGTATAAGCACTATTAAACTTTTTGTAAGCTTGCATATAAAATATATCTGCCTGGAATTGGTCACTGTGCCTGACACTGGCTAACATAAAACTTTCTGTGTTTAAATGTTTTAAGTAGACTGTTTTATCATCGAATTTTTAAGTTCAGAATATTGTATTAGTCTTTGCCCTTGCTTCGTTATCATCTAACAACTCTGTTAATATTATCAAATATTCTCCTGTAGGATCCAGGGACAGCACTTTCCGCTCCGTATCTATGTATCTTCGATCACATTTCAGCGTTTTCAAATCCATTAGTACAATGCATATAACGAGTTTTCTGATTGACATGAGTTTTGACCCATTCATCCTTATTTGAAAGCGGTGAGCCTCTTTTAGATAGAGGTTAAACGGTATTTTGTGAAAAAGATTTAGCGGTAAAACTGGACTTGAATTCTGGTCTCAGCAGGTAAACCGCGATATAAATGTGGTTAACCGAATCACAGTTTTGACAGTTATAGCTCACCATATAGTGTCATTTTGAGTAGCATTACATGCCCTGAGACGTAATTTATATGAGGTGTTGCATACATACCTGTCGGAAAATTCATAAAACTTAAGGCGATATATAGTTATATGGAAATAATTTGTATTAGATTCAAGTTAGGTATATGCACCTGTCAGATAAACTAGGTATTTATGAGGTAACTATATATTACCTGAATTCTTTAGAATTTCGCTTGTCGTACGTATCTGCAAGTTTACCTATATTGTGCCCATATAGATTCCCACGGTGGGAAAGGAAATAATATTTATATCTCAGAACAAATTTGCTTTTTATTATTATTTTGCAAAACGTATGAAAAGTCTGGAACTGTCAGAAGAAATAACATAAAGACTACATAATGATCTAAAGTTGTATTCCCAGATTTACTGAAATATTTTACAACAATTCAGATCATGTAACAATTATTATTCAAATTATTTTTTCTTTTAATATAAAATGCTATGTATATATTCCAACTATCAAATCTGGATGAAAAGAAAAATAGTGCCCAACTGACCGTTCTTGAGTTTATCCATGTCCTTGGTCTGCTCATCTAGCCTAGCATTCAGCTTTACAAAGAGCTCCATGACAGAAGAGATGATCGACAGGAGAACAAGGATAAGAAGCGGGAAGTTCATGGCTGATTTTAGATCAATATCTTGCAATAGTCGAGGAGTGAGATAAGACTGACATCGACAGCTTTCTGTTTAGTTGTCGATTTTTCAGCCGCAGTTAGCACTGCCTTTTGTCGTATTCTACGACGAAACAGAACGCTTAAAGTTGATGTCCCATGTGAATGCTTATCTAGAGGCTCATGGCAGTGCCATGCAAAAAATAAAGAAAGCTACTTTTTAATGTTGTAAATAACGTGCAATCCACCAATTATGTAACCTCGATGACTGGCGAGATGTATCGCGATATTTACTACTTACAAAATGTGTATACCTTAGTATGGGTAGGGCCTCTCAATGCAACGTCTTTTTCTTATAAACGCTTTATATATATTGTAAAATTAAAATGTATAATTCCTGTTAAAACAAATTTTAATTAAACGAAATTATTTCAGAAAATAGGATGACATAAATACACAAATAATACTTCAAAATATATAAAAACATCGACAGATTTTTCAGAATAAATTATGGTCCCTGTAAATCATAACAGAGCAGATTCGATGAAAGGTAACTTTGAAATAAAGTAAAATTCCTGCATGTTTTATGAAGAAAAAAAGTATTTGTCTTTATCAACAATCAGCGTCTTCCTCTGCATGAATGTAACCTGGTAGAAAGTTTTAATCTGGGGCGAGGCGGAGGGAGAGGCGGGATACGATATAAAGTTACTTTTCCAAAAATGGTGTCCATTACTAAACTTATCATCAATTAAAACGTTTGGTATTTTTCTAACACATTTGCCTAGTAAGAGAGTTTAGAATACGTTGCACTTAATTTGTCACTCATTTAAGAAGGAATTGTTAATTGTTGTGCTTAAGTTTCCCACAAAACCTTTTTCTTGATAGTAGTAAGGTGGGGGTAAATAGACCAAAATGGGGCACTTGAGACCAATACGGGAATTAACATTGTGGGCCTCTACAGACCCATACGGGAAATTAACATGGTGGGGCCTCTACAGACCCATATGGGAAATTAACATGGTGGGGTCTCTCTGGGTACTCTATGGGAGTTTAACATGGCGGGGGCCTCTATAGGGACAACGGGAGTTTTTAACGTGGCGGGAGTGGGGAAGGGGGGTTTGGGGAGGGAGGGAATAGAATTAATCTTTCTTGAAAAGGGGTGGTCCTAATACGTCATCTACTATCCAAACACCCCACACTACACTATCCAACACGCCGTGTGTAAGTGACCTTCTGCCTAGTGGCTATATCTATATAGCCTAGAGTTATATATAAAGCATTACCTATACCTCAGATCATGTTGGAGGTGTCAGTAAATTTGCATATATTGTACCTATGTTATAAATAGCTTTGATCAAGGGAACTAACTTATAATAGCACTAAAATGGACGTGACTAAATGTTGTATTAAACTTCGGGAACCGTCACGGACATTAGCGTTGACTAGAAAAAATCCGGAACATTAGATTATAATGGCCTAGACTAAAAGTAACACTAAAATTCCGAAATTGTAACGGACGTTAGCGGAGACTGAAAATAATCTGGAAAAAAAAATGGAAAAAATTGGCTGAGTCTAAAAGTAACACTAAACTTCCGAAATTGTACCGGACGTTAGCGGAAACTGAAAATAATCCGGAAAAAAAATGGAAATTTTTTTTTTTATTTTTTAAATTTTGTTTATATCAAAACACACACCACACTATCCATTTTTTTACTTTTTTAAAAATTTTTTATATATCAAACACAAAACTTACACACACTACACAACCATTTTTTTATTTTTTAAATTTTTTTTATATCAAAACACGCACCACACTCCATTTTTTTACTTTTTTAAAATTTTTTTATATATCAAACACAAAACTTACACACACTACACAACCATTTTTTTATTTTTTAAATTTTGTTTATATCAAAACACACACCACAAATATACAATCCATTTTTTTTTTTAAAAATTTTATTTGATGGACTGCAAAAGTTGTTGTTGTTGTTGTTGTTGTCTTTGCTGCTGTTGCTGCTGGTGCTGTAGTCTATTTCTTTCCTCCCAATTTTAGATCGATAGAAAGAGAGGGAAAGTGGTTTTTTTTGGTTTGGTGGGTAAAAAACAAACCACACAACACCATTCAGATATATACATCAATAATAATAATTATATTTTATTCAATGTATATACATTATGTTACTCTTGGTAATAAAACAATTTCATATAAGTCCAATACAGTTCAATACACTTCCATATTTACCATTTCATTCTCTTATTGTTCTGACACTTCAGGAAGATTCTTGTCTACAATTCTCTCATAACTTTCTTCAGGACTCTCATTGATAAACTCCAACTTAATAAAATGTCCATTATCATCTCGAATCCACCGCTCTTTTTTACAAATCTTGTAAACTTTACTATGATCTAATCCAAAACACCTTGCCACATCACGAATGGAATCCATCCGACTATATAATACACACTCTATATAAACACACTCCACACAGCCATTTTTTATTTTAAATTTTTTATTTTTTATCCAACACATACACCACACTATCCATTGCGCTGACCTAAAAATAGGGTTCAGATCGACAGTGAGATAATAGATAGAGGGGGTGGGGGTGTAACTTCAGATCGATAGAAAGAGAGAGATAGAACATAATCATTATTATTTCAAATTCAATAAAAAACCACACAACACCATATTTTTTTTCAACAATAACCATTTTTTTAATTAACAATAACCATTCTAACATAAAAATACTAACAATTCAACAATAACATTTTTTAAACAGGAACATATTTACAAGGTTGACAACGTTGGGGTGGTAAACTAAACCTCCACCTTTCTACATCGACATCATTCTGATTGACATTACGCTTGTGAGCTAAAGACAAGAGATAACCAAAATGTTCACAAAACCATCGTTGTACTTTAGCATCATTTCTCACATAGTCACTATCAAAATAAGTTAGTAAATGTTCTAAGGAATATCCAAGACTGCGGTGATGAAGAAAATGGTCACAATATTGTCCACACACCATGGAATCCGATCCTTGTAATTGAACATTATTGAATCGAGTTGAGACGGCATTTCTTCTGATAAAGTCAATGATGTCCTTTTCCAAAGGAGGTAATCCATAAGAATCAAAATATTCCACACCACCACCATTGTGATCGTTGGGAAAATACACGGCAATCCAATGGGTTCCTGGTAGATGACTGTCGTCGGTATTGATGATATAGGCATGAACATCTTTCGGTTTACGATGAGGTAGTTCATCTTTAGCACATACCACAGGATTCCAAGAAGAAGTGTAGGAACTACGAGTCAATAGGTAATAAAGTTCTCTAGTATCCATTTTATTCTTCTTCTTTTTTTTTCTTCAATGCAAATAATGAGTCAGTAATTCACACCTGACTTTATGTTGGAATGAATCTGTCTTGTAATTCCAGGAATATTCACGTCGGATAGGGTCTGTACTCTGTACAATGAGTCCTTCGATCCGTTTGATCTCCAGAGTAGTAAGTGGAGGAGAAGAAGAATTCACCAAGACTTTATACCACTGTTTTAACACGTGTTCATCCGAGAGTTGTGTCCAGGCCGTTTCGAAATATTCATCCAATTTTTCTTCGCCTGTCATCATCATACATTGGTCGTGTTGTATCTGACTAGGATGATCATTTTGACATCCATAACATTGTTCTTTAATCAGACTGTTAATGATTGGACTCAATTCCTGAGCATAACAGGACACTAACTGTTGTTCGTGTTCTGGCCATCGAGAAATAAATCCAGTAAACTCGGTTTTAGGTTCTGAATGAATGACTTCGTCATCATCATCATTTGTGGTAGTTTGTGACTTCTCACAAAATTCCTCATCTATTTCCATAGGTTCTTCTTCTACGTGTTGCATCTTTTTTTTCTTCTTCTAATAGTCTAGAATCACTTCTCTCAAACTGTTGATCTCTAGAGTATTATCAAATTCTGCATACAAGACGACGTTCACTGTGTCGGGTAGAGGATCTGCAAACTGAAGTTCCACACGAAGTGGGCCTGATTTTATAGGGTGGAAATGTCCTTCATCGCTGCCTTGGTACGGAGTGAAATCAAAACCCCACAAAGCATACCCTCCTGCATAATCGTCGTACGAAATGCCGTGGCTGGTGTCGCGCCCTAACTGTCCCGTGGCTTCAAACAGGCTCAAGTAAGATCGCAAGTAATTTTTATGGCCGTCGCTAAAGTTAGGTTCAAAAGGTCTGGTACACAAGGTCTTGCCATCTCGACTGACTTCTATCTTGGAGACGTTGTAGTGTTTAAACTCGAACGGATTCTGATCGTGGACTCCGTTGAGGGCTGCATTACTGACGATGCCAATCAGCAAACGTTTGGGGAGCTGTCCTTGGAAGATGTGATCTTCGACTTTGGATCGGAGTCCAGCGGCTATGGTAAAGGTTTTCACTTCCACTCGTCGCACAGGATACTTAGCAGTGGTTCTGCTCAAGGATTGACTGATGTCATTGGCTACTTTTGGTAAGACTTCTACACGTCGCACGTAAAGTTTGGCTTCTTGGATTTTGGTTTTCCACTCGTTAGCATGAGCCATCAAATGGAAGGCGGCACTACTGCGATTCAGTCTCAGGCGTACATCTACTCCGTTCAACAAATACTTGTCTTGCAACCACATGTCCAAATGCAAACGATCCATCAGTTCTAAACTTCGTCTGATTTTCTTTCGACGGTCGTTGAATCCCACATTGTGAGGGACTGCTGGAATTATAGGATCACCATCATTAGCAGAAGTCTTCGCCGGTACTGGCACTCTGTGTCGTTGAACTTTTCCGAGGTGTCAGGTTTCCAGACCACCGAAGCATCCAGATGAGTGTTCTTGGCTTCTTTTCCGTACGTCAAGAGATTTTCCAAATAAGCACGGTAAGGGTAAGTATCCAAACTGCTGCTGACCAGTTTGTTATTCAAGTACAAATCTACTCCGCTGAACAAGGAATGCATGAAATTATTGACGGGTGCCACTCGGGCAGCTTCCCCAGGAAGGGTGTTGTCATTTTTTTGTACTTGAAGTTTCAGGTACAAGTAACTGTTATTCAGATCGATGTAATCTTCGGTTTGTCCTTTGATTTCAAATTCGATAGGAGCTGATTCCGTCAAAGACGATACAGGATGAAATTCCACCCATTGGGATTCTTGCATCGTCATCATGGTGGGAGGCATAGAAAACATATCCAGTTCTGACTTGGTACATTCGCAAGAATCTCGGTGCATCATTTTCAAAGGGGTTTTTTAATAATCAAATACGTCTAATTCTTTACCAGTTCTTCTTCTCTTCTTATTCTTTTTGGAACTGCCGTCTGTTCTTTTATGAACTTTGAAGGGATTTCGATGTCGTCGTCTCTTTCTACCTTGTCCTTGCTGTGAAGTGGAGGAAGAAGTAATGCCAGGGTCTGAAGCGTGAAGCGTATTTATAGGATTTTCTTGGAGGCCTAAAAGATCTTTACCAGTGGTCATCAACACATTTTTGCCTGCTCTCATAAAGGCTTCTTTTGGATTTTGTTTGTCGATGAGGACATTTTGCAAAAATTCTTTTCTTTGTGTCAAAGCGGCATCTTTTAAGGCATGAAATCCTCGAGTCACCATCGGTTTCAAAATAGGAGCTACCGTCCGAAATGCTGATTTTAATATATCTCCTAAACCATGTCCTCGTTGTCGAGTCACTCCTTGGTACACTGGATACAATTTTTTGTTTGGGTCAGTTACAATTCGTTAGAGAACTTGTTTTTTTCGAAAATGTAGTTTCACCGTGACTTTTCCTTTGTCAATGAATGGCACATCTTGTCCCAAATCTCCTTTTATACTAATGTTGACACTGTTAAAATACGATTTACTGACTGGAAGATAATGAGGATGTACAAATTAACGGTGAACGTGAAACGTGTTTCCACCTTCTTCGTACGCACCAGCAGCAGTATCCACTTTGAAAGGAATGACTCTCAGTAAGGGAGCAGCTGTGTGACCCACCACGTTGTACTCCACCACATCGGAGTACACAAACATTAAATTTAGTCCAACGTTCAATTCGATAGGGGTGCGAAAAGCCTCTCCGAAATCTGTGTTGGTGTCGATTGTTCGTTCACCATGATACTTTTTATTTCCACCCAAAATATCAAACAACCCAGCAGAAAAACCGATGGTCATGAATTTTCTTTCGTGCGCGGGTAAGTGTTTGTCTTCTTTCTCGTCGAATGGCTTTCCCTCATGCCCTTTCAAAAATTGCAAGAGAAAACGGCGTGCCACAGGATGGTATTTGATCTCTACCCATTTTTGGTTTTTTTCCAAGGCTTTGCCAAATTGGGCTTCGAAGACGGCCGCAATCGTCTCCACCAAATGTTGAGCACTAAAATAATACCCTTCAGGAATTCTCATGCGATAGGTCGAGTAGGGAGTATTGTCAGTTTTTGAACTCATTTTTTTCCCAATTTCAGGATCATGAACGTCCAACTCTTTTTGCACTTTTTCGTTATAGATTGCTACGTCAAAAATCGTTTGATTTCCAGACACATTCTTGATTTGCGTAGGATGAATGATTTCTACCAAAGCCACTTCCCAATGAGCGTCGTGATCCAATTGGAAGGCCTGAGGTAATTTGGCCGTGAAACAACATAATTTGTTGTTGGGAAACACATCCATGGAACTGTCACTGGGTAAAGTTAAATAAAATTGGTCATTCATAGTTCTAAGGTGGTTCTGGTGTCCAAGGAGTCACTCAAGTGAACAGAAGAATGATGTTCAAAAGGTTTCAAAAGAGAATTGGTATTGTGGTGGTGACTGGACGAAGAAGAAGGTGAACTGGCGTTGGTCGAACTAGCGTGGTTGTTGCTATGGCTGCTGTTGTCCGTCGTAAATTTCAAAGAGGGACTGTGGGTAAAAGATAACCGATGAAACTGCTAAGTAAAATGGTCCACAATTGTTTGTCTCCTTGTTGTAAACTCAAATTAGCAATGGCTGCTCCGATGACACAATACACTACAAAGATTTGGCAGAAAAAGACGATTTGATTTTTAGGCACACGTTCTCCGCACCACACCCAAAGCGGTTGTTTTTGTAATTCTTGAAGAGAAGAACTCTGCGAAGGAGTCGTTGAAGTCTGGGTGGCTGCTGTGTTGAATGGCATGTTGTGAGTTTACTTCTTTTTCTTTTTATAGTCGACGACTTGAGAAGCCGCAATCCAAGAATCAAAACTAGGAGGATATCCTTTCCAACGTACTTTGACTTCTTCTATTCGACGTTTGCCTACTTTACGTGTTCTTTGTTCGAGAATGCTTTCGATGTCGTACAAGGCGTCTTCTTTTTTAGTCACTCGTTGTAACTCAGGCAAGTAAAATGTTCCTTTGAGTACTTCATCGTGCATGTCATCCAATTTATAGACGGGAGGATCACGTCCACGGACGGGGGTAGTGACACGAAACAATTCGGTGGTCCAGTTAGGTAAATAACCTTTGTCAAAAGTACGTTTGGTTTTTCCGATGCGAACCCAATCTCCCGTCTTTAACTCCAACAAGGTTTTTCTTCTACTTTTTTTTTTCTTCTGGGGTGAACCAAATAATTTATCAAACACGGTCACTTCGTTTTCAGGGCTGACCTCTTCGGGGGCACATCCGATGCTACGATGGTATGATTGATTGTACGCTTTGACCAAACGAGGTAACACGTCGATGTACTTGAGAGTGTGTTGATGTGTAAAATATTTCCACATGCGTTCTTTCAAAGTTCTTTGAAAACGTTCCACGATACTGGCTTTGGTTTCAGGATTTTCGGTAGTAAAAAAATGAATGTGTCTTTGTTTCAATTCTTTTTGAAAAGCTTGATTTAGAAATTCGGTGCCTTTGTCAGTTTGCCATCATAAAGGTTGACGTCCACTTTGTTTCAAGACCAATTTTAAGGCTCGTACCAATTCGGTACTGCTTTTAGAAGTCAAATGCACGACCCAAGCAAATTTGGAAAACACGTCGATGACACAAAACAAATATTTGTGACCACGATTGTAAGTGGCTAAATGAGAGACATCGGGTAAATCGGCTTGCCATTGATGATCGATCCCTTCCACTTGAGTGGTACTTCTAGAAAATTTACGTCGAATGGGTTTGTGTAACGTGTACGTCGATTGTTCTTGTAACCATCGTCGTACTTCGGGTAAACGTACACTTTTCAATTGACTTTTAGCAGCTCGATATAATTTTTGAACTCCTCCGTAACCAGCAGCATGGCCAGGATTGTAATAAAGGATAGCTAACAGTTTCTCCATGATGATGATTTCCTCAAGAATAAGTCAACCAAGTCCCAATGCTCTTTTCTTCGTGAGGTATCTTTTTGGATTGTTGTTTACGTGTCCGACGTGCTACTGGGGTAAAGGTGGATGTGGTTTGAACAGGGGTCATCGGTTCTGTTTTGACTTCTTTCTTCACTTCTTCCTTTTTCTTTTCTGAGGGTAAAGGGGTAGGCATCTTCTTTTTTATCCAACTGGGTGTGGCTAACTTTTTTAATTTTTTAAGAGGTGGAGTTAATAAAAACTCTTCTTCTTCTTCTTTGACGGTCATCCCTGTACCGGTGTCTGTTTTAGTGGTGACTTTAGGTTCGCTTTTCATCAGGGCCTTAAAATCTCTCAGAGTGGGTGGAGCTGTTTCGTCGACCGCTTTTTGACGAAAGAGTTGTAGACGTTGTTAAAGTTGACCGTACCGTTGGGATTTTTCTGTTTCGGACGCATTGTTTCGTTCCATCAGGGATTGTATTTCTTGTTGTAACTGAGACATCTCGTTGAGATTAGGACTGAGTGGTAAATGAGGTATCCGTTGTTCGTTCCAACGATGAAATTCCATCCATCGTTTGTAAGGTACTAAAGCCAGTTTTCGTCCTTCCATTTCATTCAAAGGTACCAAAAAGGTGTGGTCTTTTCAGAGAAGGGTGGTCCTTTTTATCTTCTTTTTTTGGAGGGGTTATCGCATGACCCCTCCTAAAAGTGGTCCAGCAATCGTTCCTAACAAAGGAGCGGCTATTTTTAACAACGGTCCTATCAACATAGGTAGAAATCCTCCTCGTTGTACCAACATTTTTTTCTTTTGTTGAAGAGGTATTTTCTTTTTTACCATTTGACGAAGAACGTTCCTATGTTTCCCTAATTTTTGTTTCTGTATCTTGGACAAAGGTACCGTTCCTTTCAACACGTTCAAACAACATTCACACACGGTATCGATGATTTCTTTAGGAGCTGTTTGAATGAGTTGTTTTCGCATGGGAGGATTGGATTTGGTCAGGACAGACAAGACGTCCCAATGTTTTGCCAGACCAGGTGGAAGTCGTCCTTTTTTGGTGGTTTTACTTTTCTTCTTTTTTGGTGGAGGTAGTTGTGGTGTGCACGTTTGGGAGCCATCTTAGAGGTGAGGAATAAGTCTGAAGTCTCTGGCAGGGTACCCTTCTATTTTATACTGGAATACGTCTCCACTGATTGTCTGCACGACGTACCAACTTCACGACAAGTCTCACTCGACGTTGAGGTGTTTTCAAAGGACTAAATCGTCTCAATTCTTCTTTGGATAAATCCACTAAACTTTGTAAGATGCCAGTTCTTTCTTGGACTTTGGTTTTAGGGGAAGGTACTTTGTTGGTGGCTGCTGCCATGGCCAAATCAGCCGATGTCGTCGAGGGTCCCGAAGTGGTGACTTTTGAAATAGGTTTCCATTTTTGCATCAAATTAGGAAACACGGCACTTAAGTCTGTTTTGGCAGGCATCATCGTGAAGGGTGGTGAAGATGATGGGGACGAAGGAGAAGGAGACCTCGTCACGGTTGTTTGTCGTGGTGTCTTGCGGGTGTACGTTTTCCTGGCTGCAGCAGGTCCTCTCTTACGGCGGGTGCTAGTGGTAGGTGTTGTTTTCTTCTTCTTGGCACGACTTTTCTTTGTGGCTTTCTTCTTTTTAGGACTTTTCTTCTTTTTGGGGGATTTGGGTTTTTTGGCTTGGGCATTAGGATCCCATTTCAAAAGGGAACGAATCATAACCCCTCCTAAAGAACCGCTTCCACCAGGAGCTAAAATGATTTGTTTTTTAGTCCGTGAATCGATTCTAGGATCAGCCAGTTGTTTGATGAGGGATGTGAATGATACCTTGTAGTAATTGACGTGCTGTCAAAGTAAACCATCGTAACACTTCTTTAAGACTCGCTTCTAACAAATGAGCACGGACTTGTGCATTTTTTTCACTACTGATGCTATACAAGGCACGAATCAATTTAGCCGAAGGATGAGGTTGAAAGGAAGCCATCTCTCAAAAGAGTGTGAGACAGAAATGACGTAGTAGGTTGTTTTTATAGTTTTTTTTTAAAATGGGCTGAAGGGGATGTGTAAATGACAGGACCACCTTCTTGACCCCAAGGGTGAAACAATTGGGCACGAAATCTCAAATAGTCAGGAGTGGTAGGTTTTAAGTCGATGAGTAAATACTCGTGAGGGGTTTGAGTGGCATCGTCGTACGCATAATTGAGCCAAGGAGCCCCTAACTGTTTGGCTAACACTTGTACTTGAGATTTGTCTCTGGGGCTTTTAAACAAGACCACGTAATGAGCATTTAAACTAATGGTTCGATGGGATTTACTTTGTTGAAATAAATTTTGTGTAATGTAGACAATACTAGCATTACGATGGTGTCCTTTTCGTGTAAACCAAAGTTTAATTTCTTCTTCGTCTTCTCCTAACATGTCATCAAAAATAACCAAATGAGTTTGAGTCACGTCAGACAGAATTCCATCGTCTTCGTGAGGAATACCATCCACAAACGAAATGGTTTCTCCTTGACTTTCTTTCAATAACGTGTAAGACGGTTGCCACTCTTTGTAACACCACACGATACGTTGAGGTGGACGATCAAACAAATCAGCTTTGTGTTCGATCAAACGTTTGAGAAATTCGGTTTTCCCTGAACCACTCGGTCCAGCAATCAACATGTTAAATGGATGGCGCAGATACAAAGCATTCCAACTTTGACGATCTAACTTTTCGTCAATCACTTTGACGACAGAAGCAGAAGAGGTAGACGAGGTAGAATAAGAAGATGATGTAGCCATGTCTGAGGTAAGAAGATTTTTGAGAAGAAGACAAAAGACCCAAGACATTTTATACATTTTCATACACGTTTATTTTTTTTTTTTTTAAAAAAAACAACCAACCAACCAACAAAAACATATTTTTTACAACTTTACACGAACACGAAGAAGTGAATTAGTGAGAAAATATGCAATTAAAATGAACACGCACACAATGAAGACTACCACTAAAACATTTAAAGTTATCTCTAAACAAGTCAATGTACAACAATATTTTCGTGTCCTAGCAATGAAAGACACAGACACTGTTTGGGGTGGTGGTATTCTTCTGGTCTTCTTTGTTTTGGTAGAAGAATGCTCTGACGACGGCGGCAAGGAAGGGTTGTGTTCCTCAGGGGGTGGTGGTTGTATTTGGACAACGGTGTGGTCCTCTTTTTTTCTGGTGTCAGGTTCTTCTTCTTCTTCTTTTTCTTCTTTCAGGATTTCCCATGGAGGTTCACATTTTTTCACTTTTGGACCCTTATAGACATGTTGCCAAATCTTGGGCAAACTGAGCCACTTCTTGTAGATAATATTAGAAACCAAGGTTTCTCCAGGGTCGTACATCTTTCCAATTGAAAAGGTGTTGGTGTAACTCACTAGCAAAACACACTTCTTGAAATGTTTTATACACAGATAAAGTGTGACGAATGTCTTCTTCACATGGAAGTTCGTCACTAATTTTCATCACCACTCTCAACGCTTTACGTACAATGTTTCTTTCGTGTACTGATAAAATCAAATATTTATAGTCTTCTTCTTCTACTAAGTCCGAAGAAGAACAAAGGGTCATATTGTTTTTTGGAACTCAACAATTGAGTAAAACACAACCACGGATCCTCCAAAAGAATCCAAGGCAAACGCTTGTCCTCAAAAATAGTCCACAACGAATGTCCTGGAAAACGAATTCCAAGATAAGCAGTCACTAAGACACACACCACATAACGTCCAAAATTCAATGGTGACAGTTCTTGTATCACTTTTTTATAATCCTCCTCTAAGGTCTGAACACGATCGTTGATTTCCTTCCACGGAATCCGTTTCACGAGTGACGTGTACAGCGCAGGCATGCCAACTCTTTATAGGGGTCGATGGCAAAGGTAGGTATCTTGGGTGGCATTTTTTTTATAGCCAGGCTCCCAAGGTTGGTACCTTTTGAGAAAGTCTCCGTGAACGTAGCTATTGTGATAGACGTTTCCCATAATCATTCTTCTATGACCTTGGAAGAGGGTATAGTGTACAGCTCGAGAAATGACTTTGAGTTTACGTTTCACTTGGATCTTGACAAACTCTTGGTAAATCTTTTCGCGCACTTCCAAAGGCAAGCCACGAATGTACTCTGGTAAAGTTTCCGTATTCTTCTAAAGAAGAAGTATTCTCTTCGATGAGGACAATAACAATAGTCAGGCATGTGTTTAGGCCAATTTTTGAACGTTTTCAAGCGACTGGTACACTCACAATAGTCAGGCAAGGCCAATGTTGAAGTCATCTTTTTTGGTGTTGTCTTTTTTTTCTGTTCAAGACGGTTTCCTTTTTTTTTATACTCCAAATCAGCGTGTCCGTAAGGTAAAGTCGTGTGATCTGGAAGTCTCACTCGTTTTTGGTACACAATAAGATACACTTTTTGAACAGGTCGAGTCACGATTTGATGATTAGGTAGTCGTACAATCTTGTGAGGTTCTAACATGGGTACTTGAAAGTCTTCCACTTGTCCAGACAGTAAAGAATTTTTCAAAACCTCAAAGTTAACCACTTGGCTGGTTAGGGATGCCTGCTTGTTGCAACAGGAGTTCTGCTTCGTTTCGTTGTTTGGCTCTGTCCGACTGTCGAATGGTATTCCAGGCTCTTTTCCATCCTTTGCTCTCGTTCTTGTTGGCATACGTTCGCCCCACCACAATAGCCCGAGACAAGCACATCTGGTTTTGAGTATTGTCGATTTGGACGACACCGCGTTTGGTACTTCGAATATCGTCCACCAGTAACGGTTTCCTACTTCGTCCACTTCCTCAAGGAGGGGAAACGTGAGTCAAGTAAAGTGTGGCCTTTCCATCGGTGATGGTAAACTTGTCGTTCGATTGTTGAACATGTTCTATTTTGGACATGACTTTGTCTGGCGTTAATTCTGCCGGGGTGCTGAACTCGATCCAAACAGGACTCTTCAAATTGTCATGATGAATGGCCAGTCTCAATCGATCGTCTTCTTTGGCTCCACATTGTCGTTTCAAGTTCATTAAGACAGAATCCCACAAATCGCTAATGAACCCCGCCGCTTTCTCGGGAGGTACTTTGGACTTGAAGTCTTTAAAGTGAACAGTGAGACTGTAAGCTGTAGTTTTAAATTTTCGAGAAGTTATTTTTTCCGTCTCTCGAATCCGATAGTAATTTTCAGGAGGAGCCAAGGTAGTAGGTAGTGTTTTTTGATCAGGGGTTCTGGTAGTGGATTTTGTTTTGGGTGGATTAGAAGGTGGTAAGGTTTCAGGTTCACTCATCTCCTCTTCGAAGTCACTAGCATGGACTTGAGCTAGTAGTTCATCTAGCGGTGTTTCAGGCGGTACGGAATGTCTTAGTCGTAGTGGCCTCTTTGTTTCTTCTTCTTCTTCTTCTTCTTCTGGTTTCGCATGGCTTCGGCGTGATCTTTTCATCTTGAAGTTTACTTTGAAACTGATTCATTTTCACCCAGGGAACCTATATATATAGACCTTCTTACCCTCAGAATCACTAGTCGTGATTGAACTTTCAAACTGTGAAGATGGAAAAGTACTGCAATCGAGATAAAAGTCAAGATACTGGAATTGAATTGAATAAGTATGTTCATAAGGTGTACGATAATTATGCTGCTGACATACTTGGTAATGTCTATCATATGAAGTATGGAAGGAAAGTCAAAGGAAATTTGAATTCATTTGGATTGATAAAGATTAAGGTTACTGGTAAGGAAGGAAAGAGGAAGAAACATACAAATCGAGGGAGATTTGTCTTTGAAGCGGTGAATGGAGTGGATCTACCAAGACAGAGTGAAGTGGTACATCTCAATGATGTACTTGATGATGATAGAATAGAAAATCTTCAAGTGATGACTGCTAGTGAACGAACATGTTTGCATAAACATGTGAAGAATGATAAAGAAAAAAGGAGAATTAATTTTGGAAGTGATAGAAGTGTGTTGTGCCAGTTTGTTGGTGAGACAGAGGAAAGAAGATTTGAAAGTATGGAAAAGGCTGCTGAATATTTTGATTGTCATTCATCAAGTGTCTACTATTGCTGTACTGGAATTTGTAAGTCGGTCTTTTCGAAGAAGTTCCAGAAAAGATTTCAAGCTAGATGGGAAGAGCCAGAGAAGAAGAGTCAAGGAACTAGTGGATTTGTGAGACCTGTGAAATTAACTGACTTGAATTCAGCATTATATAGTCGGATGGATTCCATTCGTGATGTGGCAAGGTGTTTTGGATTAGATCATGGTAAAGTTGACAAGATTTGTAAAAAAGAGCGGTGGATTCGAGATGATAATGGACATTTTATTAAGTTGGAGTTTATCAATGAGAGTCCTGAAGAAAGTTATGAGAGAATTGTAGACAAGAATCTTCCTGAAGTGTCAGAACAATAAGAGAATGAAATGGTAAATATGGAAGTGTATTGAACTGTATTGGACTTATATGAAATTGTTTTATTACCAAGAGTAACATAATGTATATACATTGAATAAAATATAATTATTATTATTGATGTATGTATCTGAATGGTGTTGTGTGGTTTGTTTTTTACCCACCAAACCAAAAAAAAACCACTTTCCCTCTCTTTCTATCGATCTAAAATTGGGAGGAAAGAAATAGACTACAGCACCAACAGCAGCAGCAGCAAAGACAACAACAACAACAACAACAACTTTTGCAGTCCATCAAATAAATTTTTTTTTTTTTTAAAATGGATTGTATATTTGTGGTGTGTGTTTTGATATAAACAAAATTTAAAAAAATAAAAAAATGGTTGTGTAGTGTGTGTAAGTTTTGTGTTTGATATATAAAAAAAATTTTAAAAAGTAAAAAAATGGATAGTGTGGTGCGTGTTTTGATATAAACAAAATTTAAAAAATAAAAAAATGGTTGTGTAGTGTGTGTAAGTTTTGTGTTTGATATATAAAAAAATTTAAAAAAGTAAAAAAATGGATAGTGTGGTGCGTGTTTTGATATAAACAAAATTTAAACAATAAAAAAATGGTTGTGTAGTGTGTGTAAGTTTTGTGTTTGATATATAAAAAATTTTTAAAAAAGTAAAAAAATGGATAGTGTGGTGAGTGTTTTGATATAAAAAAAATTTAAAAAAATAAAAAAATGGTTGTGTAGTGTGTGTAAGTTTTGTGTTTGATATATAAAAAAAATTTAAAAAAGTAAAAAAATGGATAGTGTGGTGTGTGTTTTGATATAAACAAAATTTAAAAAATAAAAAAAAAAATTTCCATTTTTTTTCCGGATTTTTTTCAGTCTCCGCTAACGTCCGGTACAATTTCGGAAGTTTAGTGTTACTTTTAGTCTCAGCCAATTTTTTCCATTTTTTTTTTTTCCGGATTATTTTCAGTCTCCGCTAACGTCCGTTACAATTTCGGAATTTTAGTGTTACTTTTAGTCTAGGCCATTATAATCTAATGTTCCGGATTTTTTCTAGTCAACGCTAAAGTCCGTGACGGTTTCCGAAGTTTAATACAACATTTAGTCACGTCCATTTTAGTGTTATTATAAGTTAGTTCCCTTGATCAAAGCTATTTATAACATAGGTACAATATATGCAAATTTACTGACACCTCCAACATGATCTGAGGTATAGGTAATGCTTTATATATAACTCTAGGCTATATAGATATAGCCACTAGGCAGAAGGTCACTTACACACGGCGTGTTGGATAGTGTAGTGTGGGGTGTTTGGATAGTAGATGACGTATTAGGACCACCCTTTTTCAAGAAAGATTAATTATATTCCCTCCCTCCCCACACCCCCCTTCCCCACTCCCGCCACGTTAAAAACTCCCGTTGTCCCTATAGAGGCCCCCGCCATGTTAAACTCCCATAGAGTACCCAGAGAGACCCCACCATGTTAATTTCCCGTATGGGTCTGTAGAGGCCCCACCATGTTAATTTCCCGTATGGGTCTGTAGAGGCCCACAATGTTAATTCCCGTATTGGTCTCAAGTGCCCCATTTTGGTCTATTTACCCCCACCTTACTACTCTTGATTCTGTTTATTTGTTTGCTTTTTATTTATTTATTGATTTATTGATTTATTTATTTAGTAATTTAGTTAGACTTTACGACATTCAATTATAGATGAAATGAAACTTTAGAATCGTCATAGATATGGGGCATTTCCTTTGTACTGTAATATGGGGAACACTTTTGATCTTTATGCATCAAAATATGATGCTGCAGTTTGTCAATTTAGTGTGCATATTTCAACATATTTTTGAACCAATATGGGATGCAATAAAATATTTTTATCAGATTTAATCTGGATACGTGATAAATTTAAATATTTTTTAAAATCGTGAATATCTTTCCGTTTTCTTTTTAATAATTCCTTGAAGATCGATAAAGAAGGGACAATTAGCACCATATGTTTTACATATATACAACATATATTAAACACATTTCTAGTGGGTGGGGGTTGATGGTGTTTCATATAAACAGTCAAGTTAAACCTAAGAGTGTGGTGTAATGGGGTGTTACTTTCTCAGGAATAGCTCCTGGACTATTAATTAATCCAGCCCGAACTTCCAAAGGCTTTTTGTGACTTTGAAATAAATGCTTTTCAAAATTATTATTAAGTATTAGGGGTAACAAATATATTATTATTATTATTATTATTATTATTATTATTAGTTGCAGAAACGTACTAAAGTACATGTCTGCAATTATCTAGTTGTTCAGCTAATTTTTAGAGCCAAGCATCAACCTAAATATTTAGTTTCTTAAAACAATTTTCCTGGCTTAATAAAGAATCACACAGACTTCTGCAAAAATATGTTACATAAGCAGCAAATGCTCAGAATACGAAGATTAATAGAATCGCTCGCATGCACGGTGTATGATAGGAACATTTCACCCGAGTGTCAGAAATCAAGTCACTTATGAGACTTTGCTGAGTGTGTTACTCAAAATTCTGATCTCGAAGTTGGATTTCTCCTATCCAACGCTGATGGATAATAAAGGATTATTTTTTCTCACTTGTCTGAACAAGAAATTAGGGTCGAAGTGAAAATGTCGTTTTGTGAATACTGATGCAACTTCAAGACAGCAACACACCCGTGCAAAATGTCCACACTTTAGGATAAAGCATAACAAGTTAGGTTTACACTGAAAAATTAAGTGTAAACTTAAAATGACGTTTAAACATCTCAAATAACAATGGTCAAGGGAATGGCAATACACAGACGCGAAACTGTGTAATGCAGATACATTGCTGAGTGATGTAAATGCAAACAGGTCGAAAAATAAAATCCACTCATGACCCTATGATTAAACGAGACATACGAAAGTTATTGGTATAGTCTTCGGTTCAACTTTCATTTAGAATTGATTTTGCTTTCATCAATAATAACGATAAGATGAATTTAACAAAAAAAGCAATTACAACAACATCTTTTTCAACTAAAAGAGGCATACAGAAGCTGTCCAGGTAACTAGATCGATCGGTGCAAAAAATCCTTTCTGCGGGACACTATCTTAAACAACTGCATATTGCACGACGTAAATGTGTTTAATTAATGCTTATCTTAGGTATTGTGAAGAAAAGTACTTAATTGATGATGGAAATTACAGTGCTTTTGCCATTTTGAGTGTACTGTCATTGCAGTAGAATGTAATGAGATTAAAGACAGCTGTCATCTGATGAAAGATTAATACAATATTTCATATATGCATCTATGATAGGAACATTCCACCCCAGGTGTCACAATTTTGCTTGAGACACAAGTGTTTGACCCATGATTCTGATCATGAGGGTAGAATATTTATATCAAACACCGATACATAATGAAGGAATGTTTTTCTTACATGATGGAAAGAAAAATGAGGGTCGAAGTTAAAATAGCGCATTGTAAATACTAATGTAACTTTCAACTGCATTGCTAATTTCCTCACCTTAAGATAGAGCGTAAATGTTAGGCCTGCACTGAATTTACAGTGAATAATTCAGTGTAAATGTTAAACAATGTTTAAACACATATCAACATTTAAAGAAGAACAGTGGTTGATACCGCTAAGGTAATGCCAATACACAGCGTCCGAATTGTATGCTGCAGATAACTTGCACAATATAACAAATCTGAACAGGTCAGAATATAAAGTCCACCCTTATCCATAAGATTAATCGAGACAGACATAAATATATAGTCCTCGATTCATCTTTGACATATAATTGATTTACCCTTCACAAATAATGATAATATTTTTTTTAAACAAAAACAACAACAACAACAAAAACCACTTACAACAACGACTTTTTTGTTACTCGAAATCTGTCTAGAGAAGCTGTACATACAGCTAGGTCAATGCGAAATATCCTATTCGCGGGACAATATCTTCAATCTTCAGCCGCTGGTCAGTCTAGTGCTCAAAATGTGTTGCAATTAATGTTTATCTTGATTATTGTGAAAGAATGCTCATGCGCTGATGGTCGATATGGCCACTTTGTGTGTTCTATGCTCACAGTAGGTCATGTGAGAAAAGACAGCCGTCCCGTGATGAAAGACCGAGATATCCCCCACCGGTGTTTTACACTGGGAAATGCGATTATACACATATTGGAATGTGTAAATAATATAATGCTTCATATGCATCAGTGCAGGATAGGAAAATTTCACCCGAGATAAACAAATTTCCGTCAGGCACACTCAAAATTCTGATGCCGAGCGTGGATTATTTCTATCAAACACCGATGCATAATTAAGGATTATATTTCTCACATTCCTGAGCAAAATATTAGGGTCGAATTCAAAACTGCATAACGTGAATACTGATATAACTTTCGAACAGAGAAAAGACCCATTGAAAACTGGCTCAATTTAAGATAGAACATAAGAAGCTATGTTCACACTGCATTACATTTTAATGACATTTAAACACATCTCAGTGTTCAAAGAACAGTGATTGATACCACTAAGATAATTGCAATAACAATGCACGAGTTGTGTACTGCAGATAGCTTGCGAAAATACTAGTAATACAAATTCGAAAAGGTCAAAATATAAATTCTACTCTTATCCATAAGATTAATCGAAACAGACAAAATAATATAATTCAATAACAATGTGCAAGAACGGCTTTTCTAACTCGAAATCGGCCAACGGAAGCTTTACATGTTGCTCAATCGTTCAGTGAGAAACGATCTGTTTGCAAGACAGAGTTTTCAACCGCTGGTCGTTCTAATGAGTAAATGTATTGCAATTGATGCTTATCTTGATTATTGTGAAACAATGGTCGAGTGATGATGGAAATAGAGGCGTTGTTGCCACTTTGTGTGCACTTTCTCGCAGTAGAAGGGTATGTGATGAATGACAGCAGTAATGTGATAAAAGACAGAAATATCCTTCACCTGTATAGTACACTGGAACAAAACGCCCATGCACATGTAGGAACGCGAGAAAGAGATATACTCTACTGGTGTTCTGCACTGGAGAACACGATCGTACACGTATAGGAATGTGAGAAAGATATATTCACCATCGTTATTATATAATGGGAAACAAGCATACGTAGGAATGTGACAAAACATTTTCTACCTAATATCGTCATGCTGTGTGTCGGAGCTGAAAAATACATTATATATCAACTGTGATATCTTTTGCACGGAACTTTAATTAATAATGTGAAACTAGTGAATGAGTGTGTAGTCTAACAGAAACATGACCTGTTGACTCAGACATTTGTCTAAGTCTTGTTCATAGAAAAAAAACAAAAAAACAAAAAAACAAACAAGTTGGCCTCAGGATTGATTAAGGAGCCTATAACTGAATTTTTCGGGTTATTGACAAATAATTTAGACCTTTATTTTTATCTATGGCTCTACTTTAAAAAAGTGCCAAATGTAGATGACCGTACACCGACGGTTATCCGACGGTTCTATTCTAGATAAAGTAAGTAAAACCAGCTACTAAATCTATCTAAAAGTATTTTTTTAGGCATGTGTAGAACAAGTCTCTCTAATTGTAAATTAAATATATTTTACGGCAACAGAAATTCTCAGGGTCTTTATTTTCATGTATCCAATTCTGTGTAAATGCACCACTCCCCACTCTTCCACACCTCATCTTCCTTGTCAAGCTGTAAACATACCGGTTATATTACAGTATATGTGTCATACACATTAACAGGTTACACCCACAAGCTTTAAAATTTTTTAAAATTCAAATGTATGCTGCTTCTAATCTATTATAACGAAGGCATGCTGAAATGATCAAACCATCCACCTTCAAAGGTGCTGCCTACCTGGAGTGTACATACCTGTCAAGACTTGTGCTCTTTCAAGAAAATTATGAATATCAACTGTTATTAAGTCGAATAAGACGGTAAACAAAAACAAGAATAAACAAACACACACACACACAGAGAGAGAGAGAAAGAGGAGTAAAATCAAATCTTATCACCCCTTATATTTTTCTCGTCTACATATCCCTGTAACCACAATACAAATTCGTGATCGATAATCGATGTTTGATAAGGTAATTTCTACTTCAAACGTGAACATTATGTTATGATTATATCATTAATTAGGAGATAAATTAATCGAACATCGACATATGTTTCAATAGCAATGTTTTGAAATGCATTAGGACCCCTATCTATGTTGTCATTAACACTGTCAGAGATGAATGTCATTTACACATTGTGTTAGAATCCAAGTGTTTATTAATCTTGCTCAGGCCGCCTAACGCGTTTGTCCTGTCGTATGTTTTGTTACATAATTATTTTACGAGCGTTTTCATAGCTGTAGCATTAACTAGAGGTCGACCCTTTAAAAGACTCAATAAACTGCCAAATACTCTACAACCTACTTTTTGTGTGATGCAGAAGCCGCTAACAACAGCTTCTAGTTTTATGGGAATATAGCAAAGTTGTCCCTATTCCTGTCCCTGTATTAGCATAAAGGTGTGCATTGTATGGATTATTAAACAACAAAAATAAGAAATTATGGCTCAAAGTAATACTTTTTCTCCCTAAATCAAAGCAAAAGTGTATGTCTGAGTGGAGGCATGTCAGAATTGAAATGATCAAATGAACCTATTGAAGGCATTTTCATCTCCTGTTAGCCGAAGGGTCAATTAAAGAGTGCAGTACCCCTCTCTAGAGTTATAAACAAATCTTGTTCTGTCTCTAGAGTTATAAACAAAACTTGTTCTGTCTCAGTTTTTATATATGTGTTCCAAATGACCCAGAACAGGATATATTGAGATTTTTAGTTGAAATTTGATCAATAAGTTTTGTGCAGGAATAAATTAAAATGCAAACTAATTATCTCTCTGTAGACAACATTACGTTGACCTAGAACTACTAACTGAACCTGATACATATCTTCGAGGACTAGAGGACAGAAATACTGTATGCTAAATTCAGTTGAAACTTTTGTGCAGAAGCAAAACCTTTGAAGCCATAATCTATACTTACCAACTGTGACTTTAGCCGTCAAGCTATCGACCCTCAAAGGGATAGGTGTCCTTTTTTCGCAACGAGGTGCACACGTATAAAAAGAAAATATTAAAACTTGCCCCTTAAAAAAGGTATTGGTTAAAAATTAAAGTCAAAGACAAAAATCAATGTGTGCATTAGTGCCCTAAAAATTCTGACTCGGACATTTTAAGATGTAATTAATGAGTTAAAAAAAAAACATTAAAAAATCCTTTTATGTCTGTTTATTAGAACTCCACCTATTGTGTACAGATGAAATGCAAGTGGAAAAATAATATATATGGACTTATTCTGTCCTGTAGGCTGCTAATGTCCGACTTTTTTGAAAACTGTCGATAAGAGCTTACGTTATCGTGTGAACACCTCAACGAGTGGACGGAAATCTAAATCGCAGCATCCTTTCGTTGGCTTGGTATTCAGAACTAACTCGTCCTACCTTGAATACTATTTGTCTTAATTGTAGAGTTTGACTTCTTGACTGACGATTCTAATGTTTGCACTGCGTTTCTTGATACATCGACAATCCTTCCATTGAAGATCTTTCTTTGGAATAAATACTATTATGTCAACCGCATACTATTAAGAAAACAAAATATTTCAGATTTGACAGTATGTATATTGTATTCGCTGCTTTTATCCCTGTATTGTCAGTTAACTACTGGTTGAAAGAGTATAAATGTTCAATGACGTTGGAGATGTCCTTTGTTTCAATTGTACAAACACTTACACCTATTGTACAGGAAAAGAATCAGATATAGCATTGTTTTGCATACATTTTCCTTACTCTCTCATAGAGAGTATACGACAATAAACATCATAAATTATTCAATACATCAACATTATGTGAAAACTTGACATTGTTGGACCACTCATTCTTTGTTTTGTTTTATTTAAATCTCATATTAACTATGAAAATAAAACAATAAAATCACTAGACCATATAGACCTCAGAGCCGTACCGAAGGTGAACATGAACGTGTTTTGAAAGTCATTAAAATTACAAGGTCAATCCTGTTTTTGTTCATTTCAATAAAAAAAATATTACCGGACGATAGTAAAAATTATAATAGTATGAACTGAAACTGTAAATGCATCAGATTCCAGTAATGTCATTTCATATTTAAATTATACTAAATTTTGTTTTTTCGTAAGGTAATCAAACCCCGTCTAGACAGTTTCATCCATACCTTTATGAATGAAATATTGATTGCTTTCAGCTGCAGGAAAAATCGAATTTTGTTTTAACTATAATGTCTCCGTACGTTAGCATTATTTTAGTTATTACGGTCTGCACCAATATTCAAAGGTAGTACTTTTATAGTTTCAGTCACAAAATGTACTTCTGTATTAGGTCATTGGTACACATTGTTCTCTCTACTTGTTCAAAATATACTACAAAACAGCAACTGCTTCTGTGCGACAACTGATGTGAAATCTTACTAAAACAAATGCCAAAACTGTGGTCTTGATTGAAGAGACTGTGTACAGGAGCCCTACTATTGTGATATTGAATCTCGTTGTCACTTATTAAGCCTGATCCGTTGTGTGGAGCACGTCACGTTGGATTTAAGAACTAAATATCTACGGTTCGTTTCTTGCCTGGAGACAGTATTTTTCCTATATATACTGAAAACCACATCACTGTCTATAGATTCTGCCCCTGGTGGTAATTCTATCGAGGTCATTCGTGTTACATCTGACACGCATAAAACAGTATAATTTTAGGAAGTCTTTCTCTCCCAAGACGATCAGAGAGAGAGAGAGAGAGAGAGAGAGAGAGAGAGTAAGAGAGAGAGAGAGAGAGGGGGGGGGGAGGGCGTTCACTCGGGTATAACAGAATATTTTCATTGTATAAAGTCAAAGGTTTTTAATTATTGTCACATATTTCTGGTTGTCACGAGCCATGCCAGATAAAGATGCAGGAGAGAATAACTTGTGGGCGAGGTCATTCGTGTTGAAAATCTGTTTGGTGAAAGGAATGAAAAATATAATTTCTATCAGCACCTCAAGGGCATTGCTTAATGCTTTCCCTGATTTAATCAAACCCCATTCTATTTAAACCATTTATCGCTGGAAACGACATGACCAACATACTAGTCTCCACTATAATGTTTAATATAAGTAACCAATCGCTTGCCTTACACTCAGGTTACTGACCATTACGTCATACTGAAGTGTGCTCAAACAATTGCTCTTTCGAGAAACTCATTTCATGTAAAATGTATAAGACTTGTTGCATCAAAGAAAACTTTAGGAAGTCTCGGCGAAAATAGAAATGCTAAAAATGTTACATGAGATTTATAAATTTCCATGGAAATAAGCATAAAGTACAAGCCACAGTAATACACTGTGATGAGAATTAATTCTTGCCAAAAAAAAAAAACAGAAATACGTGCATTGAAAAGACTATGCATTCCATTTTTGTCATTGTTGATCTTCTTACACTTGTGTAGTCTTTTAAATCCTTATGAGTAATAACTTAATGACGAAGATCAAACTTTAGAATAGTTCAAACAGAAAAAAATGACTTAAGTGTACACATTTTTTAAAGATATTTATCCTAAATGCACAAAGTTATTGTAAACGTTTGTCTGATAATATTATACAGACGTCAGCCTAGAATTACATATCTACGGGAACTGACAAATGATAGTCGTCTTTCCAGCACTCCCCTGCACAGTACAAATGTTTAAGCAATTAATATATTTATTTGTCTTCAGTAGGATTCAATATGAAAGCGTTTATTGAGGTATATGCTCATTTTTGTGCTATACAAATACATACTCCATTCCGGGATATATCAAAAGAGTCAGTCAAAATCTAAGTTTGAATTCTTTGAAAAATCTCGCAGATAAAACCATAATTGCAAACATACATGGCAATTTAATCTGTAACAAAATTTACTACATGCATATACAACATAATAACCCTTTATCTTGTTCCTTTAATTCATTAAAACACTAGAAGCAGTGATTTTGCAGTTTTCAATGGAAAGAAGAAAAGGGGGCAAGGGGGATTTCAGCATAAAATTAGAGAAAGACAAATTAACTTAATATTCTCGATGTATCAAAACGAAATAACAATTTGCCTGATTAGCCTTGTTCCTAACATTTACCCTAGGTCTATTATTGGAATGAAAACTTCATAGTAGACCTACCTCAAATGTGTTACTATCTAATTTATATATCTTACAAAGCAAATTTGATACCTGACAATAAACGGTTGTGCCATGGTAATGTAAGGTATGCAATCTGAAAATAATAAACCTTTTTAAGTATTGTAGGAGATAAATTAAAAAACATTTGTTTTTTTCAAACAAATTATAAATTGTTTTGTTTTTTATGTTGTTGTATAGCGTTATTAGTTTAAAGACAGCGAAAAATATTGGAACTATTTTTGTATTTAGTACAACTTCAATTTGAAGAAGTTAATCGAGTTTGTACCAAGCAAGCTTTTCATAAATGTATTCTTGGTAAACATAGTTTTTCTGAAATGAGAAATGTGTATAACCTTTTGTGTAGTATTCAATTTTAATGATAGAAAGTTTGTTCAGTATCAATTATGTTGTTCAATATACCTCAGTTAGGACCTAGTGTATAACCCGACTGAGTTATTGCCTGGATTGAGTAATGTTACATAATGATAGTAGCCCGTCCGGTGCTCTTAATATAAATTGTGAGCATTTGTTGTGCAATCGAGATAATGTAAAGTTTAAACATTGTTTATAGCCACTGATTTGCACTATTTAGAAGTGCTTTTGCAGCGAACATAGGGAAAACATTATTTACTTATTTTTTGCGCCGATTTGCGTTGGGTTTTGGATTTTTTAGCACCGATTTATGTGAGTTCGGGGCATGTTATCTGGACAGTTTTATTGAATTTTACTGAAACATTTGGTGAAGGTGGAGGAGGGGAGAGCGAAGAAGAGTGTCATGGGCAGACAAATAACACCGCATATCCCATTATTTGATATGCTTTCATTCTAATATTTTGGAGGAAAATTCAAGCACTTGACTATTGCAAAAGGTAAATCTCGATTCATGATTATGTTCCTGTATACATTACTGGTTTAAACATTATGTGTGTGCAAGTGACCGACCATTCAATTGGGGGGGGGGGGGGGACTTGGCCTTTTGTGGGAAAAGATGTCCAGCCCTCAAAGACTTTCAGAAAATATTCTTCATTTCTTTTTATGGAAAAAGGAAATTATTATATCCATTATATTAGCTTACAAGACTAAAAATCTTGAGTTTAAAAGTAAGAAAATATTCTGGCTGGAGAGAAGAATAAATCAAGACATTTTTAAGGACAGGCAACTAACTTACTTTTTACTATCGAAACACAAGCATATGGCCAACATTGCAGTCCAAAAGTGAGGCAGTTTTAGAATTTTGGTCATCCTAAAGGACGTGTTGATGGTATAGTGTCGGTGCAGGATAGTTGATAACTTCTATTGGTCACTACAAATGACGTGCTGGATAGTAGATGGCTGAGTTTTCGATAATAGGTAACTGGCGTGGTAGTCTCTCCAAACGGCGTATTGGTCATTGGGTGTAATTTATATATCTTTATAAACATATGACAATTTATCTGCCTGTAACATACATGGACGACATTTTTGAATCTCGTTTAATACTTTTCATGATACCTCCTGGTTAACCATTTGAAATTTTCAAAATTATTGCAAGATTGGATTCTTTCCTTGGAGCGGTTGGGGTTGATAGTATACGAAAATTAAATCCTCCAAAAGAACAGGAACAAAATCGGATTATAAAAGAAGCGTGTAAATACACTGCAGTGTTTAGCCCCTCATCCAGTAACCTTGATTTGCACGTACCTACTGGACTTCACCAGATTATTTCAAAAATGCATTGAGCAATGACCACATGATCAATCTTTAATACCTGAGGGACACAGCCCTGGGTATTAGCTTGAAAGCTACTGACTCGCGTACTATACAGGGCATTGAAAGACATAAAAATTATTCAGAACCTTAGACAGAGCTTGCCCCTTTGGTCTACATTCTTACAACCAAGGAACTGATCCCCTGCGTCATAACTTAAGAAACCATCCCATTCTTGTAACCTTCCATCGCTTACTGGACTAGGGGATAAGTATAAGAAATGAACATAGTGCATGGTTTTGAATTGTGCAAACACAATATTATTATTATTATTATTATTATTATTATTATTATTATTAATTGTTCTGACACTGCGTAATTGCTTCACCTTTGTTAGTTTTGATGAATCAGCCATGACACAAAATGGTAAAACAATAATACATGTATTAGCTAAGACTGATACAGGCACCAGTATTAAGATCATTCAATAGCAGGTTTTCTGATAATGAGCACATAATAGATTGATGTGACATTTTACTGCCTGGTCCATAGAACTGAGACTCATCGAGATAATGGCAATGTACTTCAATTAAGGTGAAACATAGAACACTTGCACAAACAGTTGAAGTGATTAGGACGCCAGAACTAAAAGTGTGAATTTTTGACTAGAGAATCAATTTAATTTGTTAAGTTCTAGTGTAATCTAGAAATTTGTTTTTCTCACTTGATAAGTTATGTAAGTTTTTTCCTCCATAACTTAATGGAATGAGTCAAAGCTGCTGTGATCTGAAAGTAATTGTTAAGCTTCTTAAGTACGGATACGGCATACCAAAAAAAAAAAAAAGAGCAATAAATCGGAAATGCTTCAAGAAGCACTGGTCTTGAGATGAAGATACATTTTTGCTGCAAGTACTGTCTGTCCGTATATATCATATAAACTTGCATTGAAATATGATCCAAATTTAAGGCTTGTTCAAATGAACATTCCTCTTGAAATTCCTAAAATAGAACAGATAAAACCATAATAATAAGGCCTAGCAAGATATTTCAAAGAACAAGGTTCGATAAGGACAGATTTTGGCCCCAAAATTAGTACTAAATTAAAGCGCTTGCAGTATTATTATATCCACTCTATATCAACTGCAACATATGTACACATACTATAACGACATAGTGTGAAATTGCCCGTTAAGCTGATTCCTAAAAAGGTCTGAATTCAATCACAAACTGCCAGATTTCAACATGTTTGAAGTCCTCAAACACTAGCAGCGTATTCGAGAACACGTTTGATTTTTTGCAAGAAGACACTTTTTGTAACCATCTGACACGTGTGGAAATTGTATGCATGTTCTCATTTGCGCTCATCACAAACGAACAGAAGATCAAAGACAATGCGTTTCTTAGATCACCTGTCAATGACAGTGTCATGTCAGTGGTAATAAAGGCCTTCTTCACAGCAAGAGACATAGTGATTTTCTTTTCGAGCCTGTATATTTTTTATTTTTCTCCTCAATAATTGTTCTCTCACAAATATAATGGATATAATAGTTGTCTTTTTTTCTTCTACAAACCAGAGCAGAATATTATTTTCAAAGTATTTGGGAGCCGGAATGTTTTGTTTACAAAATTTGCAGACACCCCCCCCCCCGAAAATTAAACGATGATTCCCAAAAGGAGAATAAATAGTACCATGTCAGTCTGAAATTCAATACCATTCGACCTACGTTTTTCATTTAAAGTGCAAGGTTTTGACGATATATACTACATACCACAACAAATCCAGAGCTATGCAGTACAAGCATCGCGTTTTAGCGAAAATCCACGTTCCCACTAGTCCAGACTGTTTAGTACTTGCGACCCAGATATACATGTCCATTCGACACATTTTCTCAGGAACTAGACACGTGTTTACTTTTACCGTAGACCTACTGTTTTATGCAAACCCTTCGAAGCACGTGATGCTGCATTATGTAACCAACACCTTACAAAATTTACCTAGGATTGATAATTTGGTCATTACTTAAATATTTTCGGTAAGAGAAAAGCTTGTATATATTATTTTCATTTAATGCATATGCAATTTATTTGACAGTACATTCTTTCAATCCACATGACAAATACTGCAGGATGTACCCGAATGTCAAGTGAATATAGTTTATCAGTTTAGCTACTAATCTGTTACATTTTGACCCATGTATCCTTTTTAAGAAGTAGATGTGAATACAAATAAAACATTTTGTCATCCAAATGCGTATTTATATAGGGTTTAGAAATTAGGTGAAATTACTGAAATTATGCCCAAAATCTCCCAAACGGTACAGAATCTTTGAGAACCAAAACTAAGCTTAAAGTCACATGAACAAATATTGGACTGGTACATTTAAAAGCAATAATAATTGAAAGGTAACTACCTGAAAATTTACATGTACACATCATAGAAAAAAGGGTGAAACCAGTAAATGTATGTGCAAATGGGGGAAAAAAATGTTCTTCCCATATTGCAGTAGCAGTTAATTTCTCCTAGACAGCCATCATCTCATCATCTTTTGCAATTCAACCGAAATGCCTACTATTATGCAAACTTAGTTGTGAAATGGGTATCTGCGGTAGAAACGATTGTATTTAAAGTACAGGAAAAATAACCTCCATATTTGTACGTCAGTTTGGTTTTAGCTTTATCAAAGTGGAATTTCTTCTTGTTCATACATTTTCCCTTTGTTTAGCTTATACTGTATTACTCCTAAGCTGAACATATTATGTATATCAATAATGATTTGTATATCGTCAGAAATGGCTAAGCGACGTGTTTGCCAAGGCTATAAAATTTATCTCTGATTGCACTGATTGCTATTAATATGTGGTTTCTAATTTTTCACGGCTTTAAACAGGTATTCCCTGGTAGAACTTCGTTAACTACTCTGGCATGAAGGTGGAAGGGGTTTTGGCTTCAAAGGTTGTAAATTCCAAGTATGTCCTGTTTATTTTGAACCGTTCATATTAATTACGAGGTTGTCGCAAATATTGTCACTGTGTTCACTTCGATTATTGCAGTAATCCTTACTCATTCGACTTTCAATCTATTAAATTTCTGAAGCTTTAAGTTCGTACATGTACATGTTAATTATGACCAGATTCAACAATTGAGAATAAGAAAAAAGGAAAAGCATACTAATAGCAGGTTAATAATCCAATTAATTAGATAAATTCTTGTTAAATACAAAATGAATTCTTAAGCAGCAATGTACCTATTTACTTGTTTTGAATAAGGAACGGAATTAAAGTTTTGTTTCTAAATTGTCTGTAGACGAATTCCAAAATGAAGATAAATGTAGCGCATTTCAAAAATGCATACTCTCTAATTATCAATGCATGGTTCCAAGTTAGCGATAAAAAAAATATAAAAAAAAAAAAAAATACGGGTAACGTCATTCGAAAGTTATGGTGGATAATATCTCTCTTTCTCTCACTCTCTCTCTCTCTCTCTTGTTTGCATCTAATAAACACAATTTATTACAAAGAAAGATGCATGTAGTTTAATACGGCTTTCTTACACATGTCATGTTCATCAATCAATCACAGCTTTAAATGTTTGAAAGTGACTCGCTTCATTCGGAAGATATGGTTGCTAACGATAAATCTCCATAACACGAATCTGCAACGCTTTATCTGAAAGGCTGCTAAAAATAATTGGACTGGGAATTCCAAAGGTCACCAAAACATGAACTTTTATCGGTGTCTGTCAGATCTCCACGTAGGACTGTGGAGATATGATTTTAAACATCAGATTGTTTTATATACCGATATAAACCAATTTTAAGAGCAATTATCACAACTTAACCGCATTGCGTTTCTCAGTCAACATCACAAGTCCAAAATTCATTTTTCCACAAACAACAAAAACATCACCATCCAGAAGCTAAGGTTTAGTTTGAAACATGTGGCTAAAAGATAACATCAAAGCTCAACACCTTCCTGACTGGCCATTGTTAACAAGCGTAGCGGCTGAATGTCACTCCTTGGCTTGTGCTTATTGATATATTCATGAAAAAGTGTCGAAGACAGTAACCTTTTTCATTAAAATCACTTCGTTTATGGCATGAACAAGCACTGATTGAGAGCAGTCTTGAATACCGTGCATTTTATTTGTATGATGCTTTCAATAACTTCTTTAAAGGAGGTTTTGAAAATAGGTTGTACATTAAAGGGAAACTATGACAAATTAATAACAAGTAAAAGAAGCACCTTTATGAAATATCATTTACAGATAAAACACATCGAAGTTATTGCTTAAATATTTAAAGACTTGCCCACTAAAACACGTTCACATGCATGTATTGCGAGATATAAAAGATGCATTTCCGAGGAAAGAATCCATATAAAATGTAGGTGTGTCACAAAATATAATAAGTTTAATGATAGTAATTTTAATGAGAGAGATTCTTCTTTTATCGAAACTAAAGGAAAAAGAAATCACAGGTAAGTATTGGAGGGTTTCATTCATTCTCATCAACTGTTATGTGAAAAAATAGTTAAAACTGGACTTTCCTGTTTCGATGATAAACGATATTTGCTAGATGATGGTATTCAAACTTTAGCCTATGGACGTTACAAAATGAAATGAAATGTAAGAGACAATATATTGTTATAAGTGTATACAAAATAATGAGTCTATGTATCTTGTTTATTTAATGTATGCAAAAAAGTTATATTTCAACTTTATCTTTTTACCGTTAATATCTCTTTACTTGTTTTTTTTTCTTTCCCTCATGAACCAAGCTTTTTAAACAACTATCATTTTATGAGTAATTGCTATTATTTTTATAATGATTGAAAATGTAGCACAGATGAACTGAAGTATATTACATTTTCTACTATTCTTTAGTAATTGCTTTAAGTTTATGAATAGCAGTTACTCACATATATAAATTCTCTCCCTTTACTTTTCATTACAAAATACATGTGTGGGTGTGAGTGTGTCTGTTTGTGTGTGTGTGTGTGTGTACGTGTGATGGAAAAAGTATAAAGATATCAGGAAACAAAATATGAATATATTCAATAAAAATTATAACCCAAGAGAACTAGTGATTTCATAGATAATTGATTTCTGTAAATGTGTTAACACATATCTTTTAATTGCCTATTAACACGTAATGTTAAAGTTAGTATTAGAAATATTATTAAAGATAAGGTTTTGCTCAGAATTATGAATACACTTTTTAAGATAAATTTACTGTTATTTTAATAGAAATAATAGTGACAAGTTTTTGATAATAATTAATGATTACACTTCTTTAAAAAAATTAAAAGGTATTGTTATTTTAATAGAAAGAATAATAGTCGTCTCCAAGAGGCTGACAATTTCGCATCTTTGTGGGTGATGTAATCTGCTCATAGGTAGTTTCATCTAATGCTGGAGGTGTTCAAGCTAGGAGAAGACAACGATTGAGCTATGTTTGAAAATGGATATTGTGTTGGAGTTAGCTGGACTGGAAATATCTGGCTGGAGTTTGTTTCAACATAGGGTGATGGTGGTGGTGGTGGTGTTGGTGGAGCTGATGAATTGTGTTGACATAGTGTCTTGGAGAAACATTTAGAATTATCCGGCAAATGTAAATATGTAACTTCGTTGTGGTTATTTAGAGTTACCTCCTTACATTTTCCAAATCTTGCTCTGGTTTTAGCCAAGTATCCTTCTTTACAAACACTTCATAAACCAAGAAGATGCCATAATCAATGAGAAACGTATCAAACGACTGACAGTCCAGACTTGTCTGAAGTTGAATATTCACATTATCCTCTTTTATACACAACTTCCACTCATGCACATTAAATGTTAGTCTTTTTCATAAAGATCAAATGTTAACATTTTTCATAAAGATCAAATGTTAACCTTTGAACACAAAGATCAAATGTTAACCATTTTCATAAAGATCAAAATCATTTTTTTTAAGAGCATTGAGGAATTTTTACGCTATTAATGTTTATTTATGCATACTATGAAAAGGGGTGAAGGTGTAGATTCTGATCATTATGATGAATATCCTTTTGATTGATGTTTGATACCATAGGATACCGATTCGTCCGTTCATTCCTTCATCTGTGATTTTAATCTGATGGATAAAAATATGTATACAGTTAAATATTGTATTGTAATGCCTTTTACGTGCACTATGGTAAGCTTTTGCTGCTTATACGGTTGTATCTTTGAACTATGTACTGTATCTGGCTAAACATTATGCTAGTAATTTAGTCATTTAATTTCAAGAAAATTGTCTATTAAAGGGACACTAGTTTTAATTTGGATTAACCTCTAAATTGTAACTATCAGGCAATGCGGTGCTAATCTTTCTCATTCTTTCATATTAAAAATATGTTAGTTATAGATATACATCGAATATTTTTTTTAAGTTTTAATTTTCATTTAGCCTATTTAGAGATTCTGCTATGCATAAATATACACTAATCGTTTCCATATACGCAATCACGCGATGAAGCAAAGTGTGCATGTGTGCACGTGCATCTTTTAAAGTAAATTAGACTTTTAATGTATATTTTTTTACCTAATTATAAACTCAGAAAAGCTGCAATGATATTCATATACTTGTGATTGTCTGATTTTTTAAAATCTTTATATTAAAATCTTAGTAGAATGCGTGCGCGCAAATGCCTTTTAAGTAGATTAATTAGGATGTATGTGTATTTGTGTGTGCTTTTTAAGTAGATTAGTTTTAAAGTCATATTTTACTTTTTCGGATCATATAATGAGGGTATAATAATATATCAATATAATTTTGATTTGATCTTTCCTTTTCATTACATTAAAATCAAAATCAAGCATATGTATGTGTGCGTGCGTGACTGCGTGGCGTGTGTGTGTACATGTTTTTATTTAGGTAGATTAGTTTTAAAGTCACATTTTAATTTTCATGATCATATACTCAGAGTATGATATGTGTATAATTTTGATTGTGATCATTTTTCCCTACACTTAAATCAAAACTAAAGATGAGTGTGTATTTGAGTGTGGGTTTTTTTAAAAAAAATATATTAGTTTGCAAATCAGATTTGACTTTTGATAATTTTTTAAGGTGTAATAATATGTATATAATTTTAATCGTGATCTTTTTCTTTAGATTGAAATCAAAATTAGGGATGTGTGTGTGTATTTGTCTGTTTATGTCTTTTTCTTTTATATAGGTAGATACATGTTAAAACTCAAGTTTTACATTTTGTGATTATATACTAAGGGTATAATAATATGCATATAATTTTGATTGTTTTTTTTTCTCTCTTTACGTTTAATCAAAATTAGACATATGTGTGTATTTGTGTGTTTGTATCTTAAATTTCTTTTTATTTAAGTAGATTTGTTTTTATGTCACATGTTCGCTGTTTATGATCATATTCACAAGGTAAAATAATATGCATATAATTTTGATTCTTAATTTTTTCTCTACATAGGAAATCAAAATTAGGTGTCTGTGTTTTTTTATTTCAGTAGATTAGTTTTCAAGTCACATTTTACTTTTGTTTATTTTTAAGGGTGTAATAATATGTATATAACTTCGACCGTGATCTTTATCTTTAGACTGAAATCAAAATTATAGATGTGTGTGTATTTGTCCGTGTGTGTTTATCTTTCATATAAGTAGATTCATTTTAAAACTCAAGTTTTACATTTTGTGATCCTATATTCATGGTATAATAATATGCATACAATTTTCATTGGGTTTTTTCTTTACATTGGAATCAAAATTAGATACATCTGTGTATTTGTGTGTGTGCATTTTGTGTGTATGTATTTCTGTGTGTATCATATATTCAGAGTGTATAATATGTGTATAATTGTGATTGAGTGTATTTTTATACATTGAAATGAAAGTTAGGGGGTGGTACATTTGTGTACATTAGTTTAGATTATTTACTATATATATATATATATATATATATATATATATATATATATATATATATATATATATATATATATATATACATACATTTAGATTTTTTTTGTTTGCATTGGATAATTAGGGATGTGCGTATGTGTTTGCGTTTAATTTTTTTAAATTTAAGTAGATTATTTTTAAAGTAACATTTTACTTCTTCGGATCTCCGCTGATATATATATATATATATATATATATATATATATATATATATATATATATAGTTTTTATTTTGTTATCTTTACATTGAAACCAAAATTAGGGACGTGTGGGTTTGATGTGTGATTTTATCTTCATTCTGATATTAAAAGTTTTATTTGAATGTACAATTCTACACTCTTAGTACAAGTCTTAAATTTAAAATTTAAGCGGCCATTTAAGGACTTTCAATTAGATAATACCTAACATTGCATATGCTGAAGTTAAACGGCTACTATATATTAATTTGTGCACTTATTGATCAATAATTTTAATATAAAAGATCAATAAACCTATGGATAAATCAAATCAGATGACATGAACACTTTGATGTTGGATTCCCCTATCACTATGGACTGACTTCTGAATAACTAAACAATATGCTATTATAATGGAGGGTGGGATGGGGATTACATAGAGACTTTATTATTATACATGAATTGTCTCCTGTTAGAAAATTTAATATGATATTATAAAATAAATTTATCAATTGTGAATTTAAGAGATCATTCAGCACTTCAAATTACATATAACTTACCATTGTGTGAGCTATATTTGCACACCTGCTGATCAACATGTACCTTGAACTTTGGGTTCTCTTATCACTCCCTATGATTTTACATAGTTTAAGACCTATGACCTCTGAATAACTAACCAATATGCTATTATAATGGCGGGTTGGGGTGGGGATTACATAAGGACTTTAACATTATACATGAATTGTCTCCTTTCAGAACATTTAATAATATATTATGAAATAAATTTATCAATTGTGAATTTAAGAGATCATTCAACACTTTAAATTACATAGCTTACAATTGTGTGAACTATATTTGCACACCTGCTGATCAACATGTATCTACGGATAAATCCAATCAGATGACAAGCAGGCTTGGACATTGTGTTCTCTTATCAATATGATCTTACATAGTTTCAGGTCTACTACTTCGGAATAACTAACCAATATGCTATTATAATGGAGGGTGGTGGTGGGAATCACATAGGGACTTTAATATTATACATGCATTGTCTCTTGCTTGAACATTGAATATGATATAATAAAAATAAATTTATAAATTTGAATTTAAGAGATCATTCAGCACCTTAAATTGCATATAGTTTACCATTGTGTGAGCTATATTTGCATACCTGCTGATCAACATGTATCAACGGATAAATCCAGTAAGATGACAAGCTCGCTTGGACTTTGGGTTCTCTTATAACTATGATCTTACATTGTGTAAGGTCTGCAACCTAACATTTGATATGCTATTATAAAATAAATTTATAAATTTTGAATTTAAGAGATCATTCAGCACCTTAAATTACATACAGCTTACAATTGTGTGAGTTATATTTGCACACCTGCTGATCAACATATACCGACGGATAAATCCAGTAAGATGACAAGCACGCTCGGACTTTGGGTTCTCTTATCACTATGATCTTACATAGTTTAAGGTCTGCAACCTAACATTTAATATGATATTATAAAATAAATTTATAAATTTGAATTTAAGAGATCATTCAGCACTTCAAATTACATATAGCTTACCATTTTGTGAGCTAAATATGCACACCTGCTGATCAACATCTATCTACGGATTAATCCAATCAGATGAATAGCACGCTTGGACATTGGGTTCTCTTATCACTATGATCTTGCATAGTTTAAGGTCTGCGACTTCTGAATAACTAACTAATATGCTATTATAATGGAAGGTGGGGATGGGGATTACATAGGGACTTTAATAGTATACACGAATTGTCTCCTGTTAGAACATTTAATAATATATTATGAAATAAATGTATCAATTGTGAATTTTAAAGATCATTCAACACTTTAAATTACACAGCTTACCATTGTGTGAAATATATTTGCACACCTGCTGATCAACATGTATCTACCTATAAATCCAATCAGATGAGAAGAAGGCTTGGACTTTGGGTTCTCTTATCACTATGATCTTACATAGTTTCAGGACTACGACCTCGGAATAACTAACCAATATTCTATTATAATGGAGAGTGGTGGTGGGAATTAGATATGGACTTTAATATTATACATGAATTGTCTCTTGTTTGAACATTTAATATGATATAATAAAAATAAATTTATAAATTTGAATTGAAGAGATCATTCAGCACCTTAAATTACAGATAGCTTACCATCGTGTTAGCTGAATATGCACATCTGCTGATCAATATGTATCTACGGATAAATCCAATCAGATGACAAACACGCTTGAAATTTGGGTTCTCTTATCAATATGATCTTACATAGTTTAAGGTCTACGATCTCTGAATAACTAACTAATATGCTATTATAATGGAGGGTGTGGTGGGGATTACATAAGGACTTTAATATTATACATAAATTGTCTCCTTTTAGAACGTTTAATATGATATTATAAAATAAATGTATTAATTGTGAATTTAAGAGATCATTCAACACTTCAAATTACATATAGCGTACCATCGTGTGAGCTATATTTGCACATCTGCTGATCAACATGTATCTACCGATAAATCCAATCAGATGACAAGCACGCATGAACGTTGGGTTCTCTTATCACAATGATCTTACATAGTTTAAGGTCCACGATCTCTGAATAACTAACCAATATGCTATTATAATGGAGGGTTGGGGTGGGAATTACATCAGGACTTTAATATTATACATGAATGGTCTCCTTTACATACTATTTTCTCTTAATGAAAATGAATAATATAACCATTTAAAATAATTTCCCAAGTTTTGCAGTCTTTTAGTGTAGAATAAAAGAAAAACTAGTTTTAAAAGAAATATTACTATAAAAAGTCTTTACCTTAAATTATACTAATTTAATTAAGATTATTGCTATGAAAGAAAAGTAGATCTTATATATAAATGCTTTCGTTTGGTGAAAGATTGAGTGGGGTGAGAATGGATCATATTATTAAAGCTTCCATATGTTGCGTGACTGAGTAGGGTGATTATAGATCATGTGTATTAATGTACTTTGGCTCGCATTTGTTTTCATATGTCGAGTGGGGTGAAGGTGGAAATATATAGTATATATCAATGTTTTGTTAAGGTAGATAATTCGTTAGAATGACATGGCTGGTAAATTTGATGGTGGACAGGTTTATCCTGTATGATTTTGATTCGCTCTGTGAAATCTATCAAGCAACTAAAATGGTAATGCACATCAAATCCTTCTAAATAGTGGTACAAGTTGTTTAGTTTATGTGATCTTTGTTTATGAAAACTTCTCATTCAGTAAACAAGAAACGTTTCTCTGTTATTGTAGCTAGTTCAATTTACTAATATCCTAAAAACTATCTTTAAAGTTACAACTCTGCATGTCGATTTGTGCTTGGGCCATGTCTTTTGATAGTAATGCTATTTCATATGAGTAAACTTAATTGATATGTTCATGTAAAATCTCTAGGATTCACTCATCCATAAACGGTAGTAGATTGTATAGTGTGACCTTTGTTTCACCCCTGAAATCCATCCATCCATCAAATCTCTCAAAATATCAGTTAACCTATTGTGACCTTTGTTTAATCCCATTCCGTCAAAAAGCGGAATACTCTGGCGGCAATTCTATACTACTAGCAGGGTTTATTACCTAGGCATGAGACATCTTTTTTGATCCTTTGCCGACCAAGATCGACAAACAGTATTATAAAAAGTCAGATACAAATAACTGATTTTCAGAGGAGAAAATTTCAATGCACACATGCATTTAAGCAGCCATGACTGTCATTTTTCTTCAATATTACGTCAATATGGCACAAGAACCAGCTAAGCATCACAGGACTGATCTGTCCTTAAAAAATAAAATTAGTCGGTTCAAGAGAATGAATCAGTGCTTAGTAAACATAGCTGTCTATCCAGTGCAACTTGTGTGATGATATTACCATCATTATATCTATTAAATGGCTACATCTGCCCTTGAATCAATAAAGGACATATTGAATAATACTGCAGTTCTCCTAGCTGCTTTGTCAGTGAGACCAATCAAAGATTATGTAAATGGACCATTATCTCTGACATGGCAGATTAGGTTGTAAACACTAACAAGGTTCCTGCTGAGTGTAATTTACAGTATAGGTGGATCTCCATAATCACTAGTGTCGAACTTTTTCATTTCAAAAGCATTACTTATGTTGTAAAGATGATAATTGCAAGTTTTAATTGTATAAAGGAAAAGTAAAATATTGAGATTTCAGATTCATGCTAGCCTAATATAACACACGTGGCCAATGGCTGCAATATGAGTGATAAAGGGATGAAAGTTAAGCCATTACAAAACAGGTTTATTTCAGAAAAAAGTGCAAAATCTTATATATAAAAACCATCATCTCAATATAAGGACTACATAATTAAAATAGACGTTAGACTTGAAAGTAAATCCTCAAGGACATTTAACCATTCCTTTTATGCACAATCTCTCACAGAATGATGACACTGCTTGCAATTTAAGGCAAATATTTATTTAATTAATACATGGCATTCTGTATGTCCTGTACTGACGATGATTATAGCCAGTCCATGAATCACAAATCATATATCATCATATAATCAGTGTTGTGTTTAGAAATACCAAGACAAATAAAGAACATATGAAGAGGACATTTACAATGAGGGAGGGAAGAAAATGGTACAATGTACAAATATTAATATTTTATGGAATGTGGATTCAGTACACAGATTTATGTCTATTTCACACATACCATGTTGGTGACATCTGCAGTTAGGTAATATCTTCTGAAGTTTTATTGCAACCTTAAAGTGTGTCACCGACACTTACAAAAAAGGAAACTTGTTTTCAAAATTGGCCCTGTTCACAATTGTGGTAAATTTGTAATGGTAAATGTATTTGCTTGCTATCGTGCGACTTTTTCTTTTTTATGAAAAGTTTCAGCTGCACTAATGTAACATTTAGATAAATAAGGATCATTTACGTCATCATTATGTACATATATCAAACAAACTGTTGTTTAATCATATATGAACATAATATATTTTGCATAAAACATATTTTATATAAATACACAAGGAAATAATTTCAAACAATAATAGTTAAGTGCTTGTGACAAAAGTTACAGCATAATTGTGTTCTATTGTATCATGCAGAACATGTTTTGCAACATTTGCGTACATTCTGAATTAGGTAATGATTTATGGGTGGAAATCATAAAAAGAAAACCACCGTGATTAATGAACTGAATCCTAAGTGTAAAATATATCTCAGTTTTCTTTGAATATCGCTTGTGTTATACAAGCAAAGAATCCACTCTACAAGAATATTATTTCAGGATTTACTTAAATATTGATTATCTTATTGTGCATAATAAGGATACTCTACAGATTAAATGAAAATTCAAAAGATATTTAAAGGAGTACAAATAGTTAACAGCAGAATAACTATGATGGCTCAACTTGCAGATCCATGCACTATTGTATTTCTATGCTACCTGACAAAAATAATTTAAAATGTGATTGAAAATGTGAACTTCTGACCCCTCCAAGAAGCCTGAAGGGAGGGTGTGAAACATGAGAAGTCTCTTGCAAATGGTTACAATATGGAACCGTAAAGTAATTTTGCAAGTTGAGTGAATTTCCTAGAAGTGTTATATGAGAAAAATGTTATGGACAGACATATACATAAATGTATGATGATATCAATATATCCAAAACGTTTCGGAATTATTTTCAAATAAATCTAACAAAACACAGTTCTGTTATACTTAATCTAGTTCATTTGCATTTTAGAAATACAATGCTGTTACGCTTGCAGTTGTTGAGTACACCAAAAGTAGAATTTACACGTGTAAGGTCAAGAGTGAAATATTAATATATTGTCACAAACCTGCTGGACAGATAGTCGATGGAAAGCTTGTTAGCAAAATATGTAAACAAACATACAAATTAAATTTGAGGGGTAGACAATGCTACAATGCAGAACTGAAAACAAACATGACTGACAATACATTTGCAAACATTGCTATGCTATCAAAGATTTGAGAGTTATGGCTGACAAATATATTTTCGATTGCTCAAATAGAGACAGCTTTTGAGATCCATGTTTTCTGACCATCTTCTCTCCCAGTTTCCAAATAAAAGAATAAAAAAATTGTTGTAATATATATATATATATATATATATTTTTTGTTGGGGGGGGTATTACTTCTTACCGAATTTTATATTGGGGTGGGGGAGCCTGAATTGCATGATAATTGTTTACATTATGGGCAAAAATCTGATAGCATAATTTGAAGTAAAATGGTTTTGATGGTTTTTATATGATGAATATGTATATTTTACACCAGTTAGATCACTCTATAGTTCCAAGTCAAGCATAATTTACTGAGTCACCATATGATGTAATAGTTCTTTACTTAAGCATAGGCACATGTGGGGTTATTGTGAGCATTCTGTGCAATTTAACAAGAGAAGATATTTTAATTACACGTCATTTGGAGGTCTTGTAAACTATATGACAGAGGTATAATTAATGGAAAACAAATTTGGTGTTACAACAGTACATGGAACACATGGTGACTCAGTGTGCGAAATAGTTTTTTTACTCCACAATATAAGTGGCACAATTCGACATAAATCTGAGATCATTTATATGATTGAAAGGATTTTTAAAATGTTGCAATATGTTGAAAAGAAAGTTCCAGTTGTAAATGATAGATATGTTGGGATATTAATTAAACCTAACGATAATCTGTCTAGCAGAAAGTATTTTATGGATGTTCTTATACCATTTTAAATAACTGACACAGAACAATATTTAATACGTCTTTACTACGATCCTGAAGGTCCAGTTTCTCACACAAATATCAGTAAAATGTGTACACAAAGTAAACTTGACAAAAAGAAAATACGCAGCGCACAGAAATGAAAGAATTGTTAAATGAGCAATCTACCTACACATTATACAAGCAAGCAAAATGAAAACTGCTTTCCACATAGAAGGGTCACGTTTCTCACGTAGATATCCAATGGTAGACAATCATTGTTGACCTGCAACGATATGAAAATACTGCGGTAGTTACAAGTATATCTTGACAGTAATAATGGATGTATCACAAAAATGCTAAAAATACGTGTGGACTGAGAGTGGAAAAAGGAAGACGAGGTTCACAATATTTTCAGAGAAATATTCAAAGAAAGAAGGCCAGAGAAGATACACTTCCGTGAGGGAAAAGAGTCTTACAACAGAAAACTTTGCAGTTCAGTCAAGCAAAAAAGCGAATTTCATATACGAACATATATATATATATATATATATATATATATATATATATATATATATATATATATATCCAATACAGTACCTTACTCTGAGTAATCAATTGCATGTATTAAATTGGTTAACTTACCTGAACGAGGTTAATATATCGAATGATTTCAGCGAGATAACAATTTACTACACTGAAACTCAATTTATGCACATACAAGCATTTACACTTATTCGAAAATGTTGACATTTGATTCAATGAAAAGATATGTATCACAGTATGACATTAAATATAGTTAGAACCTACCTGGCGGGTCAGTATGGATACATCATCTGGTTGTGGGATTTCCTACCGGAAAACGCGTACTAGAGTTAGCGAAATCAGTATACAAATGTCATGTTTAGGTTTAGATGCGAGAGCTTCTGTCTGAATGCAAAATACCTTAACCTATGAGTATGCATTTAAATTAAATAACAATACTACTGATATGACGAAATTTAATTTGATCTGCAACAATTTTTAAATTGCTCCACATCACGAGTGGAGATATATCAAGGGAGAAATAAATACATGATCGATAATGGGCAGAAGAACTTAACACCGTACATTAAAGTTGTAAAGAGCTACACCTGCTCTTGTCTTAGCTGCGGACAAACGTGAATACACTTACTTGGATGATACTGCATTTTTTAAAAGATAGTACCGGTTTGACTTTCAATATTAAATCAAAGCATCGGATCATAAGTACCCTGTGTTTTAGGTGCACATATACAAATAGAACATATATTACGCAATCTGTTTCAACAATACCAGACACTGTTACAAAACTAATGGAGATGTCAATTCTGGGACAGCAAGTTTACGACACAGATGAAAATATCATGGTAAAATTCCAGCAATACCTAACTGACATTGGACTATTATGTTAGTGGCGATGGTATTTTTGTACTACCTTGTGCTATGGTTGATGAAAATGAGTAGTATCGTTCGATAGAACAACAATTTACAAAAAGCCAGTGACTTGTTTCAGCTGGGGTTAAACCCTAAAATACTAATGTAGAAAAATGGTATTATAAAAGCTGATAAACAATCTGTGACGGTGCGACAAAAAAGAAACATTATAGACGAGACACAAGAAGCCAAAGTGGGTATAATTATGACGAGAAGAATGATTATGACAATTGCAGTCCTACTGTTAGGTCTACTAAACCTAGCCGATTCTCGGACGTTCAAAGAACACATAATAATTTAAAAGGCACTAAAATGTATTGATTTCAGAGCGGCGGAGCCTTGGCGCGCAATGCCATAGCTGAAAAAGTCTGACCACGAAATAAGTTAGCAATCATTTAGTTTGATATTCATCGTTGTGTGAGCAGCTGAAGCTGCTTTTTTGGCTAAACCAAGCAAATAATCACCGACATGTTTCAAGACATTTCTTTTTTAGTTTATTAGAAAATTATTCATCTGGAGTAGGTGGAGGAGGAGAAACAGGAGTAGGTGATGGTGTAGAAAACAATAGCACCATGTACCAAATTTGCTACGGACAAAGAAACAGTTGACATTGTCATTGTTATAGCTGCAGCTAAAGCAGCTATTGTTATACACTTTTCTTTGAACAGTTATTTCAGTCTTTCATGTAATGAAAATGTTTACCTCCCTTTTGAACTGATTTTCTTATTGTTGTTTCTCTTCCAAAATTGCTTCAACGGTGCCAAGTGTTCACTAACTGGGTTATTTTAGTTCCAGCCTTCTCTAACTGTACTTGCGATACATTCTTTTTGTTTGGATATTTTCTTTGCTGATATCCTTATCTAGGTCTTCCATTTGTTTTTATACTTTTAACATATGATTTAATGAAATCTAATTTTGAGTTGACAACTTCTACAGCATTTGCTTAGCCCCTTAAGTTCCAATCATCCTAGGTAGTGAATACTCTTTCTTCTGAAGATGGTCTGAAATACTGGCACCTTCATTTTGAACAAACGTCCTAGACCTTCATCTACAAAACCACTAATAACAACTTGCTTTTGTTGTGCATCTACCATTTTATCTTCATAATCCGGATTTTAAGTTTCTTTCATTTCAAAATCTTCACCACTTCAGCCGTTATAAAGTTTTTAAATCGGAAGAAAGTTGATAAGTCACATAATGAAAAAGAGGATAAAATAGCAGGCACTTAGTATCACCTGAATTCAAGACTTCAAATAGGAATTCAATATTGAACTTTCGAATCTACAGAAAAATAACCCGTAAAAGCGTGACCGAAAAAGATTTGGAAAAAATTGAAGAAAAACAAATCAGAAAGACGTATGAAATCTTTGTAAATGCCAGTGTTGCTAAAAAAATTCTAAATCCTTGTCAGATGTTATAATTTATAATGTGCCATAATTAGCTAGAATATATTTCGCAAGCGACAAATCTGACATTTTGCAAAATGAACGGATAGATAGATTACTACATGACCTCAATTTGAAATCAGATATTTTAACTGATTCTTGTAATTCAAGCTATTTTGCCTTTTTTGAGGGCAGATTCTGGTAACATTCAAGCAAACAGAAGGTAATATTGAAAATGAGATATTGAACATTGCTTGCAAAATAAACATGCATTATCCCTACGGGACGGACCTTACTGTTCTGTCGCAACGTGGCTGCCTACAGTGCAATGAAGTTGTACTGGAGAAATACATTTGGCAATATTGTCTAAGATCCCACCAATTATATTGTTAGTTATCTTCAACGATTCAATGGTTTTTCTGCTGATATTCAATCTCTTTACTTGAAGGCATGGTCGCATATTTAGACATGTTCCACTGACTATCTAGTATTTTACTAATGGAAAATATTTATATTTTGGTATCGATTGGACAGGCTAAAAGAGGCACATGGGATGATCAATAGAAATGTCGTCAGAAATAACACTTTCAGATTTTGTGAAATATAAGCAGCTTTGATAAAATTAATTGATGAAACAGTATGTTGTCTTATAATGCTAAAGGTTTGCAGTAACCACAGGTGCTGTAAAGCTCTGTTAATTTGCTTTGAACATTTTCTGATTTTAAACATGTCTTGACATTAATCTCTTTATTCAACCAGTTAGATTCGAAAAGTAATTTTCACTACTCAAATTAACAATGTAATCTTGAAACTAACCTTTCACTTAAAATCTTGTTTAGTTAACTTTCCAAATTTTCTCGTAAAATAATTCGAAGGTGAACAAGACAAAAAGCATGACGAAAACAAGGATAGGAGAAACCCTAAAGTGCAAAAAGGTAAACTGAGAAGGTACAAAAGATACCCATGGAGTTGAAATTGGTACAAAATCGAAATGATACTCAAATAATCAAGACTCTGGAAGATAACAATTTAAACAATGCCACGACATGGACTGAAGAAGTTGACAGGTAACACTGGTCTACAGCCAAAATGCTTCCGCAATAAATGTTGTCAAACGTTATTAATTCTTGGTCACTGAGAACGAAAATGATGCTTAAAATAGTTGATTGGCTCTAGTTTTAAAGATATTATACTTGGTCGTATAAGTATGACCCTTGACTTGGGAATGGCAGAGGATAAGTGAATTATAAAGGGAAGGGATCTCAATTTAAACCAGAAATGACTAAAATACATCTTTGACTGGATCTATGAATAAATCTATGACTGTGTTTGGACAGTACTTGCTTTTTAGGCAAAACAATGAATGATGGAATCTGAAGCTGGTATAGCGTCATACATGATTTGAATTGCATCATGTTATTCCTATAAGTCATGGATGATGCAATCATAACTAAGCTTACATCACTCTGCTGAAGAAATTGCCCTATATCAGCTCTACAAATCATATAGTGTCATGCTCTCTTATTTGTCAGTGTTTGATTTTGCAAAGGGACACATTTCGGTTTAGCCAAAGTGAGCAGAGATGCCTCGTACCTGTGTGAACAATACAGATAACTTCTGCTCTGTTTGTGGTGAAGTGACTTTTGCATCACAAAAATGCAGTATAACCACTATGGTTAAGAAAGCCTATCACCTTTATTTTGGCTGCAAAATTGGAGATCAGGACAAGATGTGGGCCACACACATATGCTGCAACGCTTGTGCAACAAATCTTCGCCAGTGGTGAACAGGAAAAGGAAATCTATGCCTTTTGCAGTGCCAATGATTTGGAGAGAGCTAACAGATCATATCAGCAATTGTTACTTCTGCATGGTGTCTCCAATTGGGAAAGGTGTGTCAAAGAAGAAAAGTGGACTGTGCATTATCCAAACATTCCGTCAGCTATACGCCCCGTACCCCACGGAGAAGGACTGCCGGTTCCTGATGCACCAGAATCATTCTCACTTGAGTCCGACGAGGAAGATTAAGAGGATGAAACTTCTACTCCTGAACCATCAATGTCACATGACCCATATTTTCTCCCATCCTCCTCCTCTGAACCACACTTCATAACACAAGGTGAACTGAATGACCTTGTCAATGATTTGGAACTACCCAAGAGCAAGACAGAGCTGTTGGGCTCCAGACTACATCAGTGTAATCTCCTGGTAGGTGATGTTAGGGTTTCCATGTTCCGTGACCGTCAAAAGGATCTTGTCCCATTCTTTTTCATGGAAGGTGATATTGTAGCCTGCAACAATATCGATGGCGTGATGGCAGCCCTCAACATCGTTCATAATCCAGATGAGTGGAGACTGTTCATTGATTCATCGAAGACGAGTCTTAATGCTGTTTTGCTGCAAAATTGCAGTATTTTGCCATCAATTCAAATTGGTCATGCAGTCCATATGAAGGAAACCTATGAAAACATGAAACAACTTTTGAGGTGCATAAACTATGACCAACATCAGTGGCAGTTTTGTGACGTTTTCAAGGTTCTTGCTCTCTTGCTTGGTCTGCAGACTGGATACACAAAGTACTGCTGTCTTCTCTGCGAATGGGATAGTCGTGCGAGAGATTCCCACTACATCAAGAGAGATTGGCCACTCTGACAGTCATTGGAGCCTGGGATGAAAAGTGTTCAGCATCCACCACTTGTTGAATCAAGGAAGATTTTGTTATCACCCTTGGACATCAAGCTGGGTCTGATGAAGAACTTTCTCAAGGCCATGGACAAAACACAAACAATTTCCAATGTTAAGCGAAGCTAAGATAAAGGAAGGTGTCTTTGTTGGTCCTCAGATTCGTAAACTTCTTCGAGATGATGCATTTCACCGTGCACTGCGTGGCAAGGTAAAGACGGCATGGAAAGCCTTCCAGTTAGTGACAAAAATGTTTCTCTGAAACAACAGGCAGACAACTACAGGGAGTTGGTGGAAAACCTCCTCATGACATACAAAAGCCTTGATTGCAACATGTCACTAAAGATAGATTTTTGCACTCTCATCTAGATTTTTTTCCACCGAACAGCGGAGCAGTGAGCGACGAGCACGGCGAACGATTTCATCAGGATATTGCAACAATAGAGAAACGCTATCAGAGCAAATTGACCCCATCAATGCTTGCAGATTATTGCTGGACAGTGACAAGAGATGCTCCATTTAATGAATACAAGAGACAAGCCAAGAAGCGCCGAGTAGACACTGAATAAGGACTAAACTATGTACTTATATATACATAATAGCTTTTTACTTTTGTTTCAATATATTTTTATTAATATAACCCTTTTGCTGTTTTTAAAGTGTTACATAAACAGGACAGGTGAAATATTATCATGTTAAGCAACCATAAACACATGAAAAGACCTAGGTTTACAATTTATGATTAAAAGTCTACTATGTGCACAATATACATAGACGTAAAATGTAAAAACTTAAATATCTTGGAAACAGTAGCCAATCAGTTGTTTTAATTGTCATATTTGAATTCAGCACATAAAAATCCCTAATAAATAGCACATTTTATCTCTGAAGCAGACGACTTCGAAAAAAAAATAGACCAGTGTAATTAACTGCTTTTGAGCAGACTGACATTGATAAAGGTAGCAAAATTTCCGACATACGCAGACAGATTGATGAAAACAGAAATGGAGATTTTAGAAGCTCAATCTCATTTTACACAGAGATTTAGAACGTGATCTACTCAAACCCTGTAATCAGCAAGGGAAAAGGCAGACAATTTACCTAACGTTATATAATATTTACAACCTATTAAGCAGAGGATCAACGCTGAGACCGATGCCATGGAGAGTAACACGGAGAGAATAAAACATCTCTGGAAAACTTTAACAGTTTACATTCACAGCTTGAACTGTTACAGAGGTATTTCCATAATGAAATTTAAATTCCAATAAAAGTATAAAGAGATTGAAATGTTGATAAATAGTTTCAAAACAAAATGTTTTTTTCGAAGAAGATCACAGCCAACACTAATTGTCATAGTTACAGAAAATAATTATTTAGCAGAGTTAACCAAAATATATAGAGGAAGACGAACAAGATTAAAACCACAATGAATGCAAATGTAAACACTTTCAGATCTATGAGAAAAATGTACGATCTATTAATTAAAGATTGAACGGATCGGATAAAAACAATGAAAGGTGTCACATTTACAGAGTTTGACAACAAACTGCCTGGTGAGGTTGAACGATCCAAATCAGATTCAAAAGAGTATGCTGATCGAAAACTAGTCAATAGTGTTGGTATGGTACAAAGTATTATTGACGAAATAGACAGAATAATAAAAATGATAAGCAAACAATTAAATTATTTGGAGAAAACGTTTTTCACTGATTAAGAAACTGTTGAAACTCAAATAAGAAAACCTACTCAGGCGTTAAGTGGTAGAATTGATAGGTTTAACAAAGAAATAAACGCAGACATGGAGATGATCAACACCGACTCGGTCTCTCTCTCTCTCTCTCTCTCTCTCTCTCTCTCTCTCTCTCTCTCTCTCTCTCAGATATTCTGGCTGGTTTAATGCATTTTCGTTCAGCAGTATAAAATATATATATATATATATATATATATATATATATATATATATATATATATATATATATATATAAAAAGTCAGGCTTCTTTAAACGCTTGTAACTGCCGAACACGACCGCCTCTTCAAAGGTTTTGACGGGCACATTCAAAGGTTACTCTATCTAGTTGACCGATTGTTTATTTGTCAGACAATCAATGAATTTGTTGCCGAATAAGCTTCATTCAAAGGTGACTATTTCTTGTTTACACAGTTTCTTTGTTGAACAATCAAAAGAAGTGAGGACTATTAAGCTTGTTACTGCTAAACTTCCTGAAAGCTTTACCGCTCACAGCTGGTCAAATGGGGTTAGCGAGCTACAAATTAATCCTTTCGTGAATTAGATTTCAAAGATCGGCTTCCCAGTACGATATTTGTTTGTTATTCTGAAGGTGAGAGCAAATTAAAACAAGCATCTGTACAAAGAAAATAAAGAGTACGCTTTCACCAATCTGAAAAGTTTTAAGTGAGTGGATTTACTCTAGTGCAAATGTGGCAATATCATGGTCACTGATATGAACACTGTGTAAATACGTTTTGTTGCACAAAAATAAATTGTGGGAACATTTGTGGCAAATAAATGGGATAAACTTATTGTTTGTTGCTACCACCTTTTTAAATGAATATATATTATAATCAGTAGATTCATATGTTTCTATCAAGTACATCAAAATGTCAGGTTGCACTCACGAAAATTTGTGGAAATCTAATATATATATATATATATATATATATATATATATATATATATATATATATATATATATATATATTTATATGTGTGTGTGCGTGTGTGTCTGTGTGTGTATATTTCACATCTAATTGCTTAGATATGTTTTGGATGAACAGAAAAGGAAAATGTCAATATTGTTTGTGTCTGTGGTGTGGAAAGGTATAAAGAAAAGGAATAGCTATCTGATTTTCTGACCGACCGAAGCTATTTCAAATGTACAATATATCCTGTGACAAGGACCTTGTACCTAGCAGCGGCAAAATCGACAGGTTTCTGTGTCTATCCATGAGTGAGCCACATATGAGATTTGAGAATAAGAGGACCACAACAAGCTAAACTTATATCAACGGACGAATGGGCGCAGACAGACGCTATTGATATATACCTACATCTTTGGGTATAAAAGTATACGTGTTATTAGTGCACTAATAAGCAATACTAACACAGTGAATACAAAATAATTTATATTTTAAGCCAATCATGAATTCAGATCCAAAATTGATTCTGTTCAAATGTAAAATTATGATCGAGTTATCAATTTAAGAACTATAAAGTATCTAGCTTATACCGGTACCTCAATCATAGGATATAGCTAAAACGAATTACTCGAATTACATGATATTATAAAGATATCTTTGATAAAGAATAGATCTAACCATCATAATTCTGCACAAATTTCTTTCATTAATTTCAAATTGAACCCAATAAACTTTAAAAGAACGCTTACTTGTAATAAATGTTTGTTGTCCATCACAACTTTCAAAAATAGATAAGATCATTAGAATAATTATTAGTATCTTTAACATTCATCTAAATATTGAACTGATGAAATTTGTCTGTCTTGAAACAGTTTTTGAAAGAAAACATGATTGGAACTTTAATACTAGTATTTATTGCAATATTTCATCACTTCGAATGAGCTGATTTAGAGTTTTAAATGTTTCAATATATTTTTTCTAAAGAAGAACGGTCTACATTTTCTTTGCATGCTACCCGTCTCTCACCTGAATACTTTTCAAGTATAATATATTATTTTATTATTATATGTTTGTTTTTTTCTCTGGTGTCAATAGTAAGCGCAGCAACTCCTGCCACGGCATATTCCTCACTTTCTTGATGAGGCAATTCCAGGTCCATTCTTGCTCTTGATTCTCCTCAGATTTGGAGATTGTATCTTGACTAGTTGTCTGTTCCGATTTATTTCTTGTTTTGGACTGTCATCCATAATCTATCTCTCTAGGTCCGGCCATCGCATCTTGATTGTCTCAGGGTCAGTGGATGACCGGAGTTTGCTCCAGCAGCTCCCAGATTGATCCAAAGATTCACCTAATTTTCTTTCGTAAGTATTTACAATGTGGTTATTAAATGCCACTTTAGGGCTTAAACCATAGTTGTCAAATATTTATGTAGCTGACTAGTTCTTTTTGATACATATGGAAAATACACTGTTGTCGGGACTGTAATTAATGATGGTGATGATGGTGATAACAGATAACTCCTCCAAAATAAAATAGAAATCACCATTAACATAAGTTCTGTCAAGCGAGTTCTATATAGACTTGACTTGCTTAATAATTTACATATCACATGGCATATAATTAAATTTAAGCAGCAAATGCAAAAGTGATAAATATTCAGTTTTTCAATATGACACCATGCTCCGCCTTTATGGGGTCAAAATGTCGCTGGGTTTTATATTAAATACGGTTCAAAACATGCCAGTGGCTTGTAGTTTCCAGAGTCTGTAATTCCAAAATCAGAAAATATCAATTTTTTCAGACGTTACACCAAGCTATTTCTTCAATGGGGTTAATGTTTCTCCGGACATATATTAGAACCTTCTGGAAGCAATTATTGATTTTATGACTTGACACAATCTGTGATCTCACTGTAACTCTAAAGAAGTGCTCTCAAAAAGCAAATATAAATGTAATCTTTTTCAGCTGTAAAATAAACACACACATTCATACACACACTGATGTTTAAAAGGTCTACAAAAGTAAACACTTATGTCTTTCTTTCTACAAATCTGTATACAATCATCACACACTTTGGGTGGAAGAGTTAAAGTATACCAATTTCCTCGTACGTGGTGCAGTTAATACTACGGGCATATGTGCCTATGTAAGCTCCCAGGAAGAACAGCTACGTTCATAATCAAATAGTGATGTATGTAAATAAACGTAGTAACTTAAATTTTTTGTACTAACCAATTTAAATGAGAAATATCAGATTTCTTTATGAATATGATCACTTTAGGATCTTATAGAGTGCAACTAATTCGACTGCGTTTGGTATTCAACATAAGGACTTATGCTGTTTCGGCTCGTATGCAACTTACACGCCCATAAGTTTTGTAAAAATAATGTATATAGCAACATATTCGTTTTATCAAACAAATTGCAAAATTATTTGTGATATGATTTTTACGATCAGGAAATTAGAAATGGTTACACTGGTCAAGAACTCTAATATCCATAGAACTGCGCGCTAGGAAGGACTTTTTCTAAAGACCTTACCATCACATTTAATGGCGTTGAAGAAATAAACCAATTGTCTAGAAATGTCAATATCTATTTACTTATTTAGACTGAACAAAATTCAGACATTTGATGCATATACAAATCTTGCAAATGATAATGTAATATGTTTCTCATTTCAGCAGCAACGGAATGACAACGATGAAATCTAGTTTGGCCATTAAACATCATATATATTATCAAATATTTTGTGCTCAACCTATTTAGCTCTATGTACACAGTACGTTTAAGTTGGTGTCTAAAGTTTCGAATTAATGTATATTTCTTGTGCACTATCGGGAAACTTAGTATGTACCTGTATCTGCATAGTATCAACATTATTGTACGCTTCATTGACTTTGGTAAAGTTTGAATTTAGGTAAGCCTGTGTACTGTTGACTGTAGGGTCATAGAACATATATGTAGTTATATCTGTGTGTTTACAACACCTCTCTACCACAAGCTAGATCATGTTGACGTATGTTTTACTTTTCAGAGACTTTGGTTTAATTTGGTGCTTATAACCATCAGTTTGTAATGTAGATGGTGTTTCACAACATTGTCATGCCCAAATAAATCCCTGTAACTGTGCTTCAGTGACTTAAAAAGTTCCTTATAATAGTAAGTTTGCCATGTAGCATTGGTTGCCAGTCATGCACATTTCTCATTACGCTTTTGTGTTTACAAAAGCTATCCATTAATTTATATTTTATTTTATATTGACTTAGGTTAAACATGCTTGATTTAGGTATTAGGTAACTTTACAGTGTACTGTTTTCCAAAGAGTCATGCAGTTTTGAATGTACATATGTATTGGTTAGTTAAAGATAAATCTTCCAAAATGGATCATCGTGGCCTATATTCCATGTGGTCCTTATTACATTTAAAGTATACGAAGTATATGAAAAACCCTTGAAATTAACTGGTGTCTGACCCAAACCAAAGTTTTGGGCAAGCTCTATTTTCAGAATTACAAAACATAGGTAGAGCATGCAGATGTTTGAGTACTACATTGACAAAATCGCTGCAAAACTAGGTGACATTGAACAAACTTTCACTGGTTTTCTTTTTGTTGTTGTAAACGTTACCATCGACTACAACATCTAAGTTTGAATGTTATTATTATTAAGCACCGCTCAATAAGAAGTTAGTCAATGTTACCAGTACAAGTAGTAACACTATATATGTATACAAAACTCAACCTCAGTCACAGACACAATATAAAAATAATATGCAAGAATAGATGTTTCGTTGAGAGTTTAAACTCAGTAGTGTTATGTACCTTAGATAATATGAGCACATCCTTTAATAGTGTTAAAGCAAGCATGCTTCGGTAGCGTATATGACATTGTCAGCTATTTTACCATAATTAGACCTTTGAAATTATGCAACATAGATTACGGAAATAATGGTGACATAATTGGCCATATAATAGTCATAAGTTTAACTGGATGAGCATCACGGAGTACAGATGATACATTTTCTGCTTGCTTTAATAAACGAAAGTAAATCAAATTTATATATATATATATATATATATATATATATATATATATATAGATAGATAGATAGATAGATAGATATAGATAGATAGATAGATAGATAGATATAGATATAGATATATCTGTGGAAATAATATACTTGGTGCTTTCGCTCATATAATTTCTTTGTGAGTATTAGATTAATTTTTAATGGAAATTCATGTGTAAATATGACAATTGCATTTCACATGGAAATATTAGAACTAACTTTAAAATCTCTGCTCAGGGCTCGGTTGATCACATTCCACAGTGCCACGTTTCTGTCATGCACAAGTGACATTTCATTGAGCATTAAAAATAACTTTATAAAGCTGAAATATGTTTCCAAAATAAAGTAAATACTAACATTTGTATACATTTCTTGGATAAAGTTTTAGTCGCCATTAAAAACTATTTAATCCAAACTGGCCTTGATGATGTGGTCACCGTTCCAAAATATATATAAGATTACAGTGGTAAGACCATGCTTTTGTCTGTATTATGAAAGTTAAAAAGTCAAATTCTCAGTTTGCCTGGGACTAATATGAAGATTGTATGGGCCTCGCTTGCATAGTACTTCATACTACTGCATAGTACTTCATATTTAATGTGGTGGAGCATAACTTAGATTATAAAAAAAACTGCTTCATCTTTCCGACCTTTAATTTTAGAACTAGGTCAATAGTTAGATAATGTTTCTCTGTCCATTTTAGGCAACTACAATACACTTCCATATACAGCTCGTATTGAGCTTTAGCGGGATAAAAGGAATAAAAGCTTCGAAAATACAATATGTTTTTAATAAATGTAATACGTATGGTAACGGATAAAATATGTATTGCAAACAGCAAAAACAACCATCACTTCTGCCTTTTCTCAGACTCATAAATGTAATCTAAAAATATTCACGCAGTTTAATTGTGAAGGTCAGACACTTCATACTACTTTCGAATTCGAAATGAGTTGACAACAGGAACTAAATAGGTCACCCCCTCCTAATGAGGCAGCAGTTACTGCTCTAGCTAACACAGTGTTTTCTCCACCAGCTTCAGACAATGGGGGCCTGTGTCCCTATGTGAATGTATGATTCATGAATCTTTACTTAGGGAACGTATCTCTCTATGCTTTGCAATATTAATAAAAGATAAGATCACGCGACCTGTGTTTCAAGAGTTAACGACCTTTATTTGTAAGTTCATCACTCACGCACCTTTCACAGTACTGTTATGATTTGATTACTCAGTAGCGCATTTAACTTTATCTCAGATTAATATTTAATGCGGTTTCAGTGTTGATGAGGTTGTTCAGCGTTATTTTGTATTTTTATATAAACGCATTTCAACGAAGGCAAGGATATTGTGATCGCCCCCGTGCATCAGCCTGTCCGTCTTTACGTCCGGCAATCCGTGACAAACCTATTAATTGCTTCTCGTCTTGCACGATTTAGATGTTTATTGAAGGTGTAATATGCAGGTTAAATGTGGGGATAATTTAGATGCAAAATGGGGTTTATTAGTTTGTGTCCCATTTTGTGGTAAAGATCTGACAAAAGTGAAAACAGAGAGAAAAATTGTAACAAAGAAAACCAAAGCTTTTAAAGAAACACATTTTGAAGTGGCTTCCTGTACTTCTTGTAGGATTGAATTCAAACGTTGTGGGCTTAATTAGTATTTAAAGTAAATGAGTTATAAAGCTATTTATCTGGCTTATTTTAGGCTAAATATCTCGAAGAAATTGAACGAAATTTATGATATTTTAAAAGTCGCACTAAAAAATAAATTACTAGCAATTACTTAAAAAAAGGTATTTCTTTTACTCAAAACGAGTAAAATCTAAGTTAAAAAGTTTGTCAAATGGATGAGTAATTACAGGTAATTACCAGTAATTGCAAGTAATGATAACTTAAAGGAAATTGAGTAATTGCAAGTAAAAGACGAAAGTTGATATTTTAGTTAGTAATTATTTTACTAAGTAAAATACTATTACTTAGTAATTATTTTTCTTAGTAAAAATATTACTTAGTGTTTACTTTACTAAGTACAAATATGACCTAATAATAATTTTACCGATTGAAATATTACTTAGTAATAATTGTACAAGTTAAATATTATTACCTAGTAATAAAATATTACTAAGTAAAATATTATTACTTAGTAATAATTTTACTAAATAAAATATTATTTATTAATACTTTTACTAAGTAATTTTAACCAGTCACATATTATTATTTAGTAATAATTTTACTAATTAAAATAATATTACTTAGTAATAATTTCACTCAGTAATTTTAATTAAACACAGAGTTAAGTAATTTTTAGTACATGGGTCAAGGTATGTATGTTCGTGTCAATTGACACATTTTTAAATGAGTAAATGCATCCCAGTTTAGGAAAGTGAATGTTTGACTTATTCCCGTACAATCACAAGTGTAGATGCAATAGAGTCTCCTCTTACAGCAAATTGAAATGTATACCATGGGCAAAAACATACATATTAACGACGTGAAATAGTAATCAGAAAAGAGAATGATCTCCCAGAATTCGGAACATTTATAAACTTTTCACAAGTCTAGAATTTAACATAAATTTCTTTGTAGCCAGAAGAACAAGTAGGCTTAGAAATTGAATAGTTCTGCTGAATCGTCACAGGTCCTTTCCACAAATCAATCTCAGACACATATCGAGATTTACTTGCCATTGGACTATTAAAATTATGAAAACTACTAGTCCGAGTGGATATTTAATAGGCTTGAACTAGCGAACTACAGCTGATTTCGAGCCTTGTTTCATATTCGTTTATATAGGACCTTTCCAGATTTAAATGTCCAACCATAAATTTAATACAGAGATAGGTAGATATGAGGGTGTCATTGCTTCAGAGAAATATCTTAGTACTAGTTGAAGATAAATATCATGCATTGTTATGTTTGTACAAATTACCAAGATCTTAGAGAAAAATGTTTAGATAAATTTTAGAATGCTCTACAATCCTTAAAAGAATTATACAGGATTATGCCATCTTAAAGTTTATTTATTATTCAGTATTGCATTATTTAGATACAAATCTTTTAGGTAGGCAAAAAACTGTACTTAATGCATAACATTTATATACAAAGACATGTACTGCACTCGATGTAATCATTTAAAATATGCTTCACTTATGCTGTAATCAACATGTCGCACAGTAACAGAATAGGTAACCAGCATTGTGGCAGTACCAGTTTCCTATCAATACACTATCATGCTGTAACCATGCATTACCAACAATACTGCAAAACAAAACAAATATAAAAAACAAACATATTTCCAGAATTTACAGCAAAGTGGTAGGGATATTTAACAGTGAATAAGTAATAAGTCCTATGAGTAGGAAAATAATCTATGATTAACATTACACACACTTGTTTGTCTTTCTTTATTTTTAATGAAGCATTTGCAAAACAATTAGAGATAGTGGCAGAGACTACGTGCACTGCCAGTAGCACAATTTTCCAACTGTTGAGGGTGTACTTTTAACCTATCTTCTTTTACATATGCACACTTTCTAGACAACTCATTATACATGTTCAAGCTTTGCTCACTAATAATCACTGGGGAACTCTAAAATCTATGAATAAATCAAACGAAACAAAGTGGAACAAATGAATACAAATTCATAATTGTTTGAAACCATATTTATCATATTTGCTTGAAACAGTATTTATCAAAGTTAAACATTCTTTCATATCGTTGTGCAGTACACCTGAAGTTTGTATCAAAATATTTAAAAGTTTGATAAAATATATCCTCTCAATAGAGTACCATGATGATGTATTGATATGCTGTTCAATTTGTTTTGTAACATCACTTCGTTCATAAAACATTTCATTAGCTGTTACATTGTGTCTTTTCTAAATGAAGCATACTGCTTTCCTTGCAAAATTGTTGCACACAAAGCAAATAAAGGAGACTTGGTGATATATGATCTGGATCATATCAAATGAATTATTAAGAAAAGATTCCAGCAATTCAGGGTGATCCACAGAAAGGCAAGCTCTCCAGTTTAAAGAATCTCTCACAGACATGTTCACTTGTATGAGGGAAAATCTTCAATTTGTTTTCCTTATTACTTTAGGCACTTTTTACTTCACTTTAGTACAGAAATCCATTGGGGTGGGGATGTTGTCAGATGGTTAGGATCACCCTTCCCCATATGTTAAAATAATACACTTTTAGGTTAAAAACAAGAATGTTAGCAGTTTGAAGTAATCTGAACTACCTCTTCTCAACAAATCCTATCAAAATAAAATCATGCATTGTCTCCTGCATTCATGTATATTTTAGGTATGATCCACTCAAATACATTACAACAACATGTACTATGTAACCTGGACAAAACATTTGACTATTTACACGTTTGTCAAAACAACGTACGCATTTAATTTACTTGAACATTCCAAAATCACTTCAAAAGTCTTAGAAACATATATAATTGTTGGTCATGACCAGACGCTAAAGAGATCCTAAATTTTAGCGCTACCATCCATTTTGAAAGGGCCGCGACATCATATCTGTCAAACGTTCAGTACTTTACATCTTTTAAAAAAAAACAATGAAATTGCTCACTTTATTCCTTACGACCCTTGAAATAGAATCAGTGTCATTTTTCTTTTAAAATGAAAACAAACATAAAAATTACAAGCATATCTACATGTACACGACCTCTGAACTTGCCTCAGCTAAAGTTCAATGCATGAGAGCAATTGTAGAATTTGATATGTGAGAAGAAAAAAAGAGTCTTCAGAAAAAAACGGGAATGCGATTGACTAGCTTGCATGTAATTTGCTAATCTCGTCATCCTATTGTCGATAACTGACAATATTGCATCGTTTGGCAGGCGCAGCAGTAAATAATATTGATCTGCAAAATTATCGTCTCAATGATTAAGTGGGGTAAGATTATATAGTCATCTTATTTGATATAATAAATCATCGGGACAAAATTGAGCAGCAACACGCCAACAGTCCGAACTGCAGTCTCGTCAACCGGAAAAATGCAATACAATCTTGATTTTACTCACCAACATGATAACTCCATGATTTTCGTTCACAACAGCTATCTCCAGGGTTATAAGATCAGCTGCTACAAATGTATTAGTATCACTTGCAATGAAATGTCCCTAATTAATGAACAAAATTGTGATGATCAAAACTAAAATATGAAGCCTAATTGAAAACGAGGCTGCTGCGGTAGTTCTGTGTCTTTAGTACCTCAAATAAGTTATTTGCATATTTCGTGGCAAGGAAACCAGTTTCCAGACTGTAAATAAGGGAAATAACCACCGTTACTATCTCGATACGGAATCAGGTCTCTGTCGCAGAAAATCACATTTCCACTTATATGATTTTATTATTTGATTTTATTTTTAAAAGCAAAATTCAATTCCCGTAGCATATTCTCCATAGAATGTTTGCAGAAAGGGATCGGTCTCTCTAAATCTCAAAAAAAAATTTTTCTCCAGGATATGTACATTTTAAGTTTTTTATTCAGTATGAAAGAACTGCCAATTTTTTTTTTTGTGGCAGCAGATAATAATAACAACAGTAATAATAATAAGAAGAATAATATTTCACACTGTTCACAACAACAACAACAACAACACTTACAGTAACAACAACAGGGACAGGTATAACATGTCTGCTGATAAGTAGCAAAAGAAAAGATTCAGAAGAATGGAATTAAATAAATAATTTTGTATTTTTTTCTTTTTTAGAAACAAATACTCATTATTTCAGCATTTTTATTGTATTAAAATGTTAAATACAGGCAATAAAATAACATTCATTTACTTTTCTTTAATCTATGAAATAATGTAATTTATTATTATTATTATTATTATTATTATTATTATTATGATTATTATTATGATTATTATTATTAATTATTATTAAAAGCTAAAAGTTTTAAATATATTTACCACATTCAAAAATGTAGTATAAATCTAGTAATAGAATTAAGTATAACAATATGAAATTACTTGACATAAAGAGATAATCTTCATGTTTCACTTAAGGTATTCAGAATATGAGTAAAAATGTATACCTTACACAAATTTAGTGATATATAATTACCAAACTCAGTTTCTTATGTGCTCAGTTTAGTCTACTCATGTCGCATTTATTTCTTTGCAACAGGTAAGCTGCTTAAAGAAATGTTTATTTTTTTTTTTTTTTTTTTTTGTTTTACAAACCTAAATGCCTTACTAACAGATCGGGATGACATAATTTGAAACATTTTAGAAGGGACCAGTAAGAAAATAAAGTCCTGAATGCAGGACATTTTCAGATCTATTTTCTTCTATAGAAAGAAGTAATTTATAGTGAACTATATTAGCCATTTGTATACAAATGAATAACTATTGGTTCAAATATACTTTTCAATTGTAGCATCTTTCAGATTTTACATCAAATTGAAAACAGGTTAGCTACATCATATTGCAAATTTGTTTCTTTCAAATTTAAATGATAAAGTTTTTTACAGCATAACGGCAGCATAAATGCAGTATTGCTTACTTTTCCTATGTCATGCATATACATGTAAATTTAGGATGATTGCAGTATGTACTTTCAGTATTATAGTAGAGCATTCTGGGACACTGAATTGTTGTGAAATTATAAAAGTCAGTTCAGCATGACTGCAGCTTGCATATTCAGCATAACAGCAATTCATCATGGAAAGCAGAATTGTTGTGATATTGCATATTCATCATGATAGCACTCCATGCTGGAAATGAGCATATGTAAGCAGTGCTCAAACAATCCGAGAGCCCGACCCCCGGGACCCTTTCATTTCAGATTGGGGCCCTCCTGTATTTTAAGTGAAGTGTCCGGCGGTCTTGTCGAAAAAAAGTCTAATTTGCTTGAGAAAACTTCGATCGCACTGATGAAATGCGTAATTTTATTTTGAAGTTGTTGAAAGACTAGTAAATTATTAATATTTATCCCCATGTAGACACCTTACCATTTTGAAGATCGTCTATGGACCGTACGTCAATAGAAAGCAGTAAACTTTGTGTACAAAGCGAAACATGTGACCTATCAATGGGGAACAGATTGCCTGGGTTACCTATACTTAGTGCTCATTTGGCTTAAATGAATAATAATTGAGCTGTCCCTTGCTCACGCTTATACAAGTGTAATGCAAACTCTGGTTAAACATATTAAACGGCACCAATGAGATTGTATGACAATTAAGCTATGGGATTAACCACTTATAAAAGCGTCCAAGACAATGCTTTTCACCTTAAAGAATCAGAGATTATTACATTTTGTTTTAATCCATTTATTTCAAAGAGTTGGTAGCTGCAGATTCTATTGATATACGGATTATGTGTGTTCTGTCATTGTAACGCATACGCTGTTCTTTGACATGAACTAAAAAAACAACCCATGCAGGTCATATAAGCGTTCAGTACCAAATATTTCAGTAATGTTTGTAAGTTTTTAGAATTTGATTACACACACACCTTTAAATGGCGATTATTCACTTAGGTTTAGATCCTCATACATCCATATTCCTTGAATTCCTCGTTATATACGCGCGCCGAGAAATACTCACGGCAAAATCAATATGAAAGTACGTGGACATTTTTGGACGAGGTCAACCTAAAGGTATGATCCAGAGCAAAAAGGATTGAATGTCGTGCAATGTGATGTCACAATGAAAGCTGTACGTTTTTGAACATAATTCGTACTACCCTGTTATTTGTTATGATAGACCTAAGGACCACTTTTCTTGACCCAGTTTAGTACCCGGCCACCATTGTAAAAGTCCATACCGATCAATAATCTTCGTCTGGAAGTTTTTTGATGACATTTAAGGTGCAAAACACTCAACAATCAGGACTGAATAGACTTTGGACAAACTATATTAGTAACAATTAATATTTAATTTAATTTGAGTAACTGCGCATACATGACCACGTTGACATACACTTTAATTATGAACCTTAAAGATCTTGTCTTTATTGATTGATATAAACCATGACCCATGGCTCACCGACTTTATTTCTGTTTTAAACTTCAGTCAGAGCCCCCTGAACTCCTTTCAAGCTTTTAACTACACTGAGTTTCCAGAAAGGAGCTGTAAACGGTCTAAACATAGGAGAGATGAAGTTCAGCAGCTGTTGGATCACTTTGCCCCACTCTTCCATACAGATCATGATGCAATACATAAACAGTATATCAACTTAAAGGCAAAGCTGAAGACCTACAGAAATTCAGAGATTCCAAAAGCAGAGGAGTATGCCACAATCATTAGGAATTTCACACCTCAAAATGGCGAAATTGTTAAGTTTTGGAAATTCACAGATAGTCGTGAGCCATTCTACAGCAAAATGTGAAAGAAGGTTTAGTCTCATAAACAACATCAAAAGTGCAAAGATAAACTGTATTAGGCAAGACACGCTTCAGATGCTAATGAACATCAATATTGCTGATCCAATGAGTAAGACGGACATTGGTAGAACAATTGGACAATGCTTGACACCATCACCTAGAGGAAAACATTGCTTTACGTGAAATATTTTGAGATCTGAATAAATACACAAGTCAATTTAATATGATTTTGTTTATTTCTTTTCATATTTATAGTACAGCAATTGCAGCGTTGTGTGACAAATAATAGTAAACACATAGGGCCATTTTGTGCACATGAAATTGGAGTCAGGGCTTGTGGAATTTGAGTTAGGGCTTGTGATTTTTTTTTCACCAGACGTGGGTCTGTGTCTGAAAAATGTTTCGTTGAACACTGGTAAGTATTTATGCTGGAAATGTACTGCAGTATTACAGTATTGAAGCATAGATGCAGTATTTGTCCAGCATAAGTACAGCATGTACTACACTTCCAATGCATACTGCATTTCTATAAGGGATATGCCATGCTGAAAGTAACAGCTCGCCGATATAAACCTTTGTTATATATATATATATATATATATATATATATATATATATATATATATATATATATATATATGTATATCCTATGCTGCTAAAACTATTTGAGGCATGTAATTATTTGCATTGTTGTAATAATTTAATCATTAATTCATGAGTAGTTAAATCTAATATCTTTTTTTTATTCCTTCAAGGAATCTGTCATTTTCAAGTAAATCATATAAGTCATGCCAGAAAATGAAGTAATTTGATTACTTATTAATCGTCTCTTGTCATTTATTTTATTGAATTAAGTTATATTTGTTTAAAGTAGCCAGGTAAAAATGAGCAATTATTGCGTCGAAACTAGTAATCAGTTTGTAAAACTATTACTAAAATCAAGTAAAACAAATAACAAGTAATTTCTTTTACTTCTTTAGGTAAACTATCTTTTTGAAGTAAAACATGTAAGTAATTCATTCTTGAAAATTAAGTAATTTGATTTCTTAGCAAATAGCTTAAAGTAATTTATTCTACTGGATTAAGTAATATCTGTTAAAGTAAGTAATACCAAATAAAAGCGAGTAATTAGTAAGTAAAAACTAGTAATCAGACACTAACGTTTACTTAAATCAAGTAAAAATAAATTACTAAGTATGTTTTTTTTTTTTTGTCCATGTAAACAGTTATATGTGACACAAGTTACGAAAATGACTATCTGGCGACAAGGGGAAATTCAATGTTTATTAGTCCGTTCCTTTGACATAAGTTTGACAGTCTGGAGGCAATGTGAAATGAAATGTTAAAATTAACATGAGATTTTCAATTGTCCCCAGAAATTATATTTTGCAAAAAATTGCAATCTGGGAAAATGTGAAAATGAAGTTTTAGCACTATATGTACAATCCAACACCTAGTTATATTTTAGCACCACATCTACAATCCAAAAGCTAGTTATCTTTCATCCAACACCCAGTGATCTTCTATCAAACACCCCATATTTGCTATTCAACACTAAGCTTGGAGTGACCAAATCCCACTCATCTACTGACCACACAGGGTAGGATGTAAAAGAAGGGGTATAAAATAGAGTTGAATCCCATATTTAAAAAAAATAACTTCCCTATCTCCTATAACTTACCTATTATCCCCTTATAAACAAAGTAAAACTCCTATCATCCTTTAACTTTCTATCATCCCCTTTTAAACAAAACTACCATTCTCTACCACCGTCATAATCCCTACAACCCTAGCAATAATATCACGCATGGAGTGAAAAAGAGAAAAAAGAGTATGAGCGTTCACAAATAGACAAACATATTTATACACCATCATACATCGAGTGAAAGAAGAGAAAAGTATAGGAGTTCTAACACATGCACAAATAGAACCTTCTATAGACAATAAAGAGGATGGCGCTACCAATTGTCGCTTGATAAATACTAGTAGAATTTGTGTGTGTGTGTGTGTGGGGGGAAATATAAAGTATCAAGTGAGGCAGATATGACTCTTAGTTTGTTACAAATTTGTGATCTTATTTTTGCCACGCTAGATTTAGTACATTGAAGGACCTTTGTTACAAAATGTTTTGTTTGGTCGCCCTAGATTTAAAACGCTGATCGAAATGTGACCTATGAGCTGTTGAGACTAAAGTTAGATTGTCACATTCACAGACTAGGTCAGAATATGGCGTGAAGCTTATTGTTTACTAGTACTGTAAGTTTGTTATATTTCTGATTGTTTTCTTTTAAAAAAGGAAAACTTAAGTACATTGAAGTTATGCATAATACAAGGAGTGATTGCACTTGTTAAGACAATATTTTTCTGTATGTCTGTAAATATGCGGAGAGACTCTAGTCCTATGAGAAAATAAAATAAATTATACGTAAAACTCTGTATAGCAACGATTGCGGCTTTTTAAGCTTTGCATTCAAAGAGAGAGGGCAGGGGGGAGTATAACAGTTAGTGAACACACAGAGAGAAAGAGAGAGAGAGAGAGAGAAAAACGGAGAGAGATAGTATACAAGTTAGTGAAGAGAATTATGTTTTTGTGAAAATGATACAGTCAGCACCATGTTTGTATATCAACAACTTTTAATATTCGCCTCTAACTCAAACATCAACAAATTTAAAGAGGGATAATTAGGGCTAGTCACTTCCACTTCACGAACAACTGCGAAATGTTAAACATAAACATATTTACAAGGTTGTCGACGTTGTGGAGTCAGACTAGACTTTCAATGATCTTGTACAGTGTCAGTTTGCCATCGATGCACACTACGTTTTTGTGCTAAAGAAAAAAAGATAGTCATAATGTTCACAAAACGACCTTTCTATTTTGGCATCATTTCCAGAGTATTAAATTCCAAAACAAGTCAGCAAATGTTCTAGAGGGAATTCAAGGCTGCAATGATGAAGAAAGAACACACAATATTGGCCACACACTATATAATCCGATCCTTGTAATCTCACATTGTTTGATTGAGTACATATAGCATTTCTTCTCATAAAGTATATGATATTGTCTTCTAGAGAAGGTAATCCACAGAAATCTAAAGCATTCCACACAGTGGTCGTCTGGAACGTAAACAACAACCCAGTGTGGTCCTAGGTGATGACTGACGTCTGTATTGATGACATAACCTCGATCGTCTTTAGGTTTTTGATGTGGAAATTCATTGTTAGCACTTACAACTGGATTACAAGAAGCTATGTACGAACTGTGGGTCACAAGGTAATGAAATTCACCGATATTGATTCTTCACAGGAAATCATAATCAATGACTTCACACTTTACTGTTCTTTAAAAAGATCTCTTAAATAAGTCAACGAACGGGAAGTATCAGTACATTGAAGCAAGAGAGCTTCTAGTAGGGTCTAACGGACAAATTAACATGATGACCCCATAGTGACATATTTGCTAAGGGAATATGGGATCAATGGGAAATTACATTATGATCCCATAGTGACATATTTGGATGTGAAGATGCTCAGGTATGTGCAACTTCCTTGCTCCGTTTCACACCTTCCTGGGTTAATTTATTCGTGTTGTACATTTGCTTTTGGTCAACGCAAAGATATTGTTAATCACATTAGCAACGCTTATGAACCTTCATTACAGAAATTACCTACAACTGTTTAAAATACCAAGAAGAGAAAGACGAAGACACTTACAGCCACGATAGTAGTAATATGTGGGTGTTGAGACCCAAACGGGAATTAACATTAGCCCATAGTTTAACATAGTGTGGCACTTCAGACCCATACGGGAAATGAACATGGAGAGGCACTTGAAACCAATACGGGAAATGAACATGGAGAGGCAATTGAGACCCAAAATGGTAACAGTGTTACAAGTGGCTGACCTCAATGGGGTGACAGAGTAACAGTGTTAGAGTTGACCTCAATAGGCGCCATTATAGGTACGTACGAGAAATCCTATGTTAAATGTGTCCATAGGTTTAACATGGAAATGGGACTTGGGGACAGAAGCGTTTATAGGGCAGTAGTGTTTATGGGGCAGAAGTATTGATGAGGACAGACAAACCATACTATACTGTCCAACACGCTGAATGTAGTGACCAATACCCCGTCATCTACACTATCCAACACCCCACACTATACCATCAACACACCGTGTGTAGCGACTAATACTCCGTCATCTATACTATCCAAACACACCACACTATACCATTATTTTAACATAGGAAAGGTAAGGGAGTGTTTATAGACACACTCTATACAAACACACTCTACAAACACACAAGGGACAGGGATTTGTTTGGTTGGGGAAAAAAGACAAACACAAACACAAACATACACTCAGCATACAAACACACCAATTTATTTAGGCAATCATGGAGTAATCTTTTCTGAGAGATGTGGGTGGCCCTGAAAAAGACCGTTGGAGTTTTGTTAACCAAGTTAACACATATTTCACACTCTTCACTGGTCTTCTTCCCCTTAAACTTCTACGCACTTTAGGTTCGTAGATGAGCACCCGCTTCAGACACCCTTGTCTCTGCACATAAATCCTTCTCTTCCAGATAGCCGTGGCAGCAATCTTTGTGATAGCCCATGAGGCTTTTACATATATCGGATAGTCCGGGTTGAACAGCATGCCCGATACGATCGATGATGACTCAACACTTGAGGTCATAGTGACGCTACATGTAAATCTATGGGTCTATGAATTTATAGTCTCAAACGGGAATGCTAACGTTAACATGTTTAAATATAATCCAAAACACCACATATACTATCCAACAGTCGCTTTTTGATTACAACACACCCCCTACCGTCCATCACCCGCTTTTTGATTAATATCCAAACAAACCCCATACAACTCATCGCCCTTTTTTATGACAATTTAAACATACACCCCTTCACTCCAACAAAAATTTTAGGAGTGCATAGTGACACACTAATAAACCCTCACACAAACGTACTATCACAAGAGAAGAGATTTTAAGTTTTAGTGTACAACATAGACAAAGACATACACAAACAAAAAAATATTGACAATGATTCAAGGTTGATAACGTTGTAACGTAAGACTAGAGATCCAATCATTTAGTACAGTGTCATTTTGCCATCGATGCACACACTACATTTCTCCGCTAACGGAAATATATAACCATAATGTTCACAAAAACACTTTTCTATTATTTGTGGCATTATAGGACAAGGATAACGTAATATTATGTTACCCTTTTTTGAAGTTCTGAAGGCAAGGGTAAATTCTATGTTAGAAATGTTCAATGGAAATTTTTTCATTTATCAGTTTTAAAACAGCAGTGTTATATTTATTGTCGAATGACTGCAGTAACATTTGCTGTATGCCTCCCAAATATTTAAGATATGTTATGTTTTGTTGTAAACGCGTTGAGACTACAAACAATGTTGGAACATTTCCCAAAACCATAGACGGGAGAACATAAAAAAACAAGTCTTGTTCGATTGGCAGTCTAAAATAGACTGACTGAAAATATAACATACATTGTTACAGTCTTACTGAACGCATGTTTTGGCTCTAACGGTAGATCTAGAAACTAAGGACAAAACTAAGATACCTGACTTGCATAAGCACAAGTAAACTCAAGATTTTATATAATCCACGTTTTACCTGTGGAAGAAAAATCGTTCTAAAATTTTTAGGAGTGCAAGATTTTGAAAAAATTACAAAACTAACGTAACATTTCACGTAATCATTGTGACTACTACCAACATTTTTGGATAGGCATCTTAAAATGGGAATATATACCATTATCATTTCAATCGAAATCATTGTACTAGAAACTTAGTGTATGTGTTTGTGATGGAGAGAGAGAGAGAGAGAGAGAGAGAGAGAGAGAGAGAGAGAGAGAGAGAGAGAGAGAGTGAGTGAGAGATAAAATTGTATTCCTACTTTAACAAATATCACGACACTTACATTTTTAGGGTATATTTTCCTTAAGAAATTTACAAAAACACACATTCCCTTTAAAAAATCCTCTTTTTTCGGTAAAATATCACAATATTGAATTGGAGACAGAGTCTACTAAAATCCTTCTTTTCAAAACTTTGATGTAAAATTCGCAAAAAATATTATATCCAAACATTCCGTGATATATTTTGACTTAAGGCTGACACAATTTCAATTGATCACAAATTATACGATTGGGTTGTGCGTTAGCTTTTATTTGTAAAGAGACTAACGGTCAACACAGAAAAAAAGCACGTCTAATCTTCTCACTGTGTCAATAGCAACTGAGGGCGATTCAAAGCGAACGCAGTAACAAAATATTTGTAGCCAATTAAATTACTTATAAAGAGTGACGAAGTGTTTTTTTTATAGATTCCAGACATGCAGTGTGGCAAAATAATGCCTATGGTCTGGCGGTGCAGATAGACTAGAGGGAATTTGCAATCATGTTAAGAATTCGTGTCCTGTAACATTTATTCTCGTCACGCTAAATACTGAACTTCAACATTATTGGCTCGGATTTTGAAACTGACAAAATTGTTGTCACTGAGTCATTTTGGTAGATAGAGAGAGAGAATGGCTACACTATTTAGGGGCCGTTGTTTTCAAACTAGTGAATTTGGAGGCTTGTATGAAGTTATGATTTCTGGTAAAGTTACAAGTTTGTGTGTTTGGAAAAAACGGCAAACATCAGATAGACATCAATAACTGCATCTTCAAAGAATCAACATAGAATGAACTCCAACAACAGCAATAACAACTTTATAACCAAACCAAACTAACTCCCAATTGCAAACAAGATAAGAAACACATCATTCCATGACCTCATGCTACAACTATTCCTAACCTAATATAGAACAACATCCAAATTCTGATATAGTTTTCAATTACGTCCGCGCAAAAACTACTTTCAATCCTACATGAAGCACTAAGCTACAGACAGAGCATTTCACCCAAATTTCGATATAGTTTTAAATCACGTGCGCGCAAAAAACTAATTTCAATCACTACAAGATATACATACAACTCTGAACCCGATTATCAATATAGTTTTCAATTACGTCCGCACAATCACAATTTTCAATCCATTCCAAAATTTATTTTCAACAACCTTATTCGAAATAAACATAACCCAAGAGAGAGAGAGAGAGAGAGAGAGAGAGAGAGAGAGAGAGAGAGAGAGAGAGAGAGAGAGAGAGAGAGAAAGAGATAATATAGCAGACACACACACACACAAGTATTTATACGCCTTGTTGTATTTTCTTTATAATTATATTATTTATCCTTTTACTTTATGTTTTACATAGTTCAACACCAATGCTGAATTTGGTTAGATAAGCCTATCACTCACAATAAAACTGGATACAAATACAACACAATACACCACAAAAATTTGGTATAAAAAGACGATTTGATTTTTAGGCACACGTTTTCCACACCACAACCACATAGGTTGTTTTTGTAGTTCTTGAAGAGAGAAACTCTAAGAAGGAAAAGTATCTGCTGTGTTGAACGGCATGTTGGTTACTTCTTTTTATAGTCGATGACTTTGGAAGCGGCAATCCAAGAATCAAAACGAGGTGGATATCCTTTCCAACGCACTTTGACTTCTTCCAGTCGACGCTTGCCCACTTTACGTGTTCTTCGATCGAGAATGCTATCGATATCGTACACGTCGTCTTCTGTTTTGGTCACTCGTTGTAACTCAGGCAAGTAAAAGGTTCCTTTCAACACTTCTCCGTTCATATCTTCCGATTTATAGTTTTGTTGTACCAATGCGAAGCAAATCTCCTGGTTTTTTTTTTTTTTTTTTTTTTTGGGGGGGGGTCTTTTACCCTCATTGATGAATCAGACATTCAAACAATCGCATTACTTACACAAGATATACCCACAAACATACTATCACACAAGATGGTCAATTATAACGGAGGGATTTTGTTGCTGGTTCAATTAGGAATCTTTTGAGTAGTATCTCTTTTCCAAGTGATCTAAGCCCCTGTCGAAAGGGTTATATCTGTGTATGTTTTTTATCAAATACTTAACCTTATAATATATGTATGCTTGAAGGTATAGTGTGGGTAAGTACTACTACTATTCGCACTTTTACCGATAGATGGAAAATACTTTTCTTAATAACTACAAACACTCAATGTGCGATGCATAACTTCCTTTCTCTCCATTCTGTTTAATGTCTGTTGAAGATCATAACACTAAAGTTTTACAGTTTTAAATCTTGAACAGAAAATTTTGCTTTCTCTGTCTGTCTTTGGATTGGCACAAAAAAATATATATCCAAAGCAACATCACCACTCAAAAATTTAAAATGAAAATTAAAAATGAGAACTAATGAAAATTGAACAAACAAAATTTGGAAATTAAAATGAAAATAAAATGAAAAGTGAGAAAATGAAATTGACAAAATTTAATCTGGAAATGAAAATGAAAAAATGAAAATTTGAAAATGAAAATTGAAACAAATTGAAAAACGAAATTTGAAAATGAGAATTAAAAATGAAATTTAAAAATGAAAATTGAAAATGACATTTAAAAAAGTAAATCTGGAAATGAAAATTACAAAATGAAAAAATTGAAAAAGAAAATTTAAAACTATGAAAATTGAAAAACGAAATTTAAAAATGAGAATTGAAAATGAAAGTTTAGAAAATTTTTATTTAAAAATGAAATTGAAAATGACATTTAAAATAGCAAAGCTGGAAATGAAAATTACAAAATGAAAAATTGAAAATGAAAATTGAAACGTATGAAAATTGAAACTAAATTTGAAAATGAGAATTAAAAATGAAAGTTTAGAAAAATGAAATTTAAATATGAAAATTGAAAATGATGTTTACAAAAGTAAATCTGGAAATGAAAATTACAAAATGAAAAATGAAAAATTAAAATTTAAAACTATGAAAATTTAAAAACGAAATTTGAATATGAGAATTGAAAATTAAAGTTTTGAAAAATGAAATTTAAAAATGAAAATTGAAAATGACAATCTGAAAATGAAAATTAAAAAATAAAAGATTGAAAATGAAATTTAAAATAAAATGAAAAGTAAGAAAAGGAAATTGAAAAAGGAAATCTGGAAATGAAAATTAAAAAAAGAAAAAATTGAAAATGACATTTAAAAATGAAAATTGAAAATGAAATATAAAAATGAAGTTTTGAAAGATAAATCTGGAAATGAAAATTTAGAAAAAAAAGGGAAAAAATAATGACACTACATAAGGAACCACTGCCACTAGGTGTCAAAATAATTTTTTTTAGTGTGTTGATCGATTCTTGGATCTGCCAGTTGTTTTTAAAAAAAGCGTTGGGTTTGATGAGGGATGTGAATGATACCTTGAAGTAATTGGCGTACTGTCAAAGTAATCCATCGTAAAACTTCTTTGAGACTAGCTTCTATCAAATGGGCACGGACTTGTGCATTTTTCTCGCGACTGATGCCATACAGGGCATGAATCAATTTGGCAGGAGGATGAGACTGAAAGGAAGTCATCATGAAGACTTAGGGAAAGAAATTACAAGGTGGATGTTTTTATAGTTTTTTCTTTCAGAGAGTTGCCGAAGGGAACGTGTAAATGACAGGACCTCCTTCTTGACATCAATGGTGAAACAATTGGGTACGAAATCTCATACAATCGCCAGTGGTGGGTTTTAAATCGATGAGTAAATACGCATGAGGTGTTTGAGTGGCATCGTCGTATGCATAAATCAGCCAAGGAGTTCCAAACTGATTGGCTAACACTTGCACTTGAGATTTGTCTCTGGGGCTTTTAAACAACACCACATAATGAGCTTTGAGACTGATGGTACGATGGGCTTTACTTGGTTGAAATAAATTTTGAGTAATGTAAATGATGATGGCATTACTATGATGTCCTTTTCGTGTAAACCAACGCTTAATTTCACCTTCTTCTTCTCCTAACATGTCGTCGAAGATGACCAGATGTGTTTGACTCAAGTCAGACGCGATCCCATCGTCTTCGCGAGGAATGCCTTCGACAAACGAAATGGCTTCTCCTTGACTTTCTTGAAGTGAAGTGTAAGACGATTGCCACTCTTTGCAACACCACACGATACGTTGAGGAGGACGATCAAACAAATGAGATTTGTGTTCGATCAAACGTTTGACAAATTCGATTTTGCCTGAACCACTGGGTCCAGCAATCAACATGTTAAAAGGATGGTGCAGGTACAAAACTTCCCAACTTTGACGATCTAACTTTTCGTCAATCACTTTGAGAACAGAAGAAGAGGAGGAAGAAGAGGATGCAGCCATGACTGTGATGTTCAGAATGTTGAGAGGATCATTAAAGACACAAGACATTTTATACATTTCATACACGTTTAATAATGTTCAAAAAGTGTCACCACAACAAAACGTATTTACATGTCATGAATATAGCACATATTTTTTCTCATGCTACAACCAATTCATATTTTAAAAAATAATGCAACATATTGTCATTTCATGAAAACAACGTATTGCATTTTCTTTTCTGCTGCGATCAATGTCCATTAAAAAAAAAATAAATAAAAAACCCACAAAGTTCATGTTTTTCTTCTTTGTCTTTCTTTCATCCGTCACACGCGATGGTTTTAGGATGGTCAGCTACCTCTTGTGTCCAAGCGTTGAATCCAAGACTTTTCAAGTCACGTACATCTTTTCAATCGTAAATCTGTTGGTGTATCCAACATGATATACGCACTTCTTGGAAAGCACAAAGAGTAGATCGAGTGCAACGGCTGTCTTCTCCACTTGGAAGTGAAACCTGTGTCATGTGAATAGTCATTTTTCCATCGGGGATGTCAAATTCTTCTCTCCTTGATTGAGTTTCTTGAATTTTGTCCAAGAGTTTGGAAGAAGTTAATTCTGCCGGTGTACTAAAGCCGAGCCACACAGGAGATTTCAGATTGCTGTGAGACATCGATAGACTCAAATGATCTTGATCTTTGCCTTCGCACTGTCCTTTCAGATCCTCTAACAATGAATCAAAAAAGTCCGTAATGAAACCTGCTGCTTTCTGTACTGGAACTTCAGACGTGAAGTCTTTAAATTTCACTGTGTACGTATAAGCGGTGGTAAAAAAATTTCTGGAAGTCACTTTGTTAGTCTCTCGAATGTGATAATAATCTTTAGGGACCACTGAATCATTTTCCTTCTTAGACAAACTTTGCTCTGACGGTATTGTGGAGAGAGAGGTAGATGATGTTGGATATGGGGCTTTTATATGTGTAAAATTCATATTTCTAGGTCGACGTCTGTATTTGCAATGAAGTGCTGGTTTTGGAACTTGCTCCTTTTTTATACTGAAGCTCGGCGTATCCGTACGGCAAAGTGGTGTGGTCTGGAAGTCGCTCTCGTTACTGGTACACAATTTGATAGACTTTTTCTAAAGGGGGACTGATGATTTGATGGTTTGGCAAACGCACGATTTTGTGGGGTTCTAAAGTTTTCACTCGAAAGTCTTGAGCTTGTCCAGACTATAAAGCATTTTTAAAGACATCAAAGTTCACCACTTGGGTGGCTCGATAATTCAGTGTCAGTCATTGGACTTTGCATTTGGTATGGAGCTGGCCTTGTCGGTCTCGGTATCGGTATCCGTAATTTTTTGGGCCGTCGCTGGCAAAACTGAGGATCGTCTTTTGGGGGTGATGGTCCGTCCATGCCCCTAAACGATCTCCTTCGATGGTGGAATGTTGGCTACCAGGGCGATGGATGTACATACAACTGTCGGCCTCGAAGTACAGGACTCGATCTCCCAACACTTCTAAAGCCTCATCGTACAATTTCAAGCGAGCATTGTCTGTCACGTATGCTGCAATGACCACATTGCTAAAGTCGTCGGGGTGAACAAACTTGGCTTCTTCTTCGTAATTGACCAAGATCAAATCTTCACCAATGATTTCCACGTGTTTCACGAGTTTTCATTTTGTCGTCCACCAGTTGAAAGTAGCGACTGGGATCTGCTAAGTATTCCGTCTTGGGCAAGATCGGACGTTGTGCCAAATGTTAATACTGCCTGGGTACTAAACTCGATCCAGACAGGAGACTACAAATTATCGTGATGAATTGAAAGTCTCAATCGATAGTCCTCTTTGGCTCTGCATTGTCGTTTCAATGTTTCTAACAAAAAATCAAACAAATCGGTAATGAAACCTGCGGCTTTCTCGGGAGGCACTTGAAACTTAAATTCATTAAAGTTGATCATGTAGGTGTAAGCCGTGGTTCTAAATTTTCTGGAAGTCACTTTTTGCGTGTCTAGGGAGCTACTGAACGACTTTCTTTTTTAGGAGTCCTAGATTCTATTGGTCTTGTGGAAGGTATTTTTTCAGGCGCACTCATGTCGTCTTCGAAATCGCTGGCATGCACTTGGGCTAACACTTCAGCTAGCGATGTTTGAGGTGGCACGGAAAGTCGTCGTCGTCGTGGCGTCTTAGTTTCTTTTGTTTTCTCACTGAAATTACGTGATCGTTTCGTCTTGATTGCAAACTTTGATTTGATTGAGTTTTACACAGGCTCTCTCCCTATATAAAGAAGGAGCTTCCTACCCTCGGAGTAACTATTCGTTATTCAACTTTCACACTGCAAAGATGGAAGAGTCAAGACAGATCTCCTTTCTGGTCCGAGATTTACAGAGAGTCATTCGAAAGTATACCAGTAAGACTAAGGACTACTCCTCTCGAGATAAAAGTCAAGATACTTGCTATATCTGCCAGGAGAAAGTACACTGGGCTCCAGAATGTCCACAACGTCAAAGTAAAAGAAAAGAAAACAGAGACAAAGGGAAAGATACCTGTTATCATTGTCAAGAAAAAGGGTATTGGTCTTCAGAGTGCCCTAAGAAACAAGAGAACAAACAAGAGAGGGAGTAGGCAGAGGGCTCTTCAGCACCAGAAGAAGAACCCATTCCCGTCGTCAAGAAATGTAAGAAGGCAAGACGACTGGAAGGCAGTGAAGAAGAAGAACCCTTGATACCTGTGAATAAATTCAAGAAAAGAGAAAGACAGTGAACTATGAACTTGAGTGATGTGTTATGAAATGTTCATTGTGATTTTTAAAAAGAGAATATACCATAAAGGAAAAAAGTAAGTGTCTTTTGGTTTTGATTTTTTTAGAATATGGACGCATACACGCACTCATGCACAATCCAGTGATGGGTTTTAAGTTTTAGTGTATTTGGCAATTTGATTTCTTTTCTAGGATATGTGGGTGGTCCTGAAAAGGACTGTTGGTGTGCTTGTTTTTAACAAACTCATGGACTGGACATGATGAGCTTTAACTGTCTCAATCCTTTTCTAAGTCCAAATCCTGTTGTTGTTATTGTTGTTGATGCTGCTGCTTTGATAGTAGTAGTCAAAGGTGGTGGCATCTCAGGGGTAGTGAGAGTGGATGATGAAATGGGCTTAGAACGCTTAGCCCGTGATGGTCTCTTTTTCTTGGCTTGTGTTAAAGAAGACTGATACATTGTTTCAGATACGTTAACTCCACCAAAATGTTTTGTATTAGACTCACCATTTTGTATTTCACTACTCCTTTCTTTCTGTCTATGAGTTTCGACATTTTAGTTACTTTGCTACTTTTGGTCTTGGCCAATTTGTAAAAAAATATTTTCCGGATTATTTTCAGTCTCTGCTAACGTCCGGTACAATTTTAGTGCTCTTTTTGGTCTTGGCCAATTTTAAAAATTGTTTCCGGATTATTTTCAGTCTCCGCTAACGTCGGTGACAGTTCGGAAGTTTAGTACTACTTTTAGTCTTGGCCAATTTTTAATTTTTTTCCCGGGTTATTTTCAGTCTCCGGTAACGTCCGGTACAATTTCGGAATTTTAGTGCTACTTTTGGTCTTGGTCAATATAATCTAATGTTCCGGATTTTTTCTAGTCTACGCTAAAGTCCGTGACGGTTCCCGAAGTTTAGTACAGCTTTTAGTCACGTCCATTTTTGTGTTATTATGAGTTGGTTCCCTTGATTAAAGCTATTTATAACATAGGTACAATATTTGCAAATTTACTGACACCTTCAGCATGATCTGAGGTATAGGTAATGCTTTATATATAAATCTAGACTCTATAGATATAGCCACTAGGCAGAAGGTCACTATACACGGCGTGTTGGATAGTATATGTGGTGTTTTGGACAGTAGATGACAGGTTTTTGGTCACTACACACGGCGTGTTGTATAGTAGATGACGGGGTATTGGTCACTACACATGGCGTGTTAATGGTATAGTGTGGGGTGTTGGATAGTTGATGACAGGGTCCCCTTTGTCCCCCAAGTGCCTCCCTATGTTCATTTTCCCCTGAGGCTATACTGCCTCCTCCATGTTCATTTCCTTTTTGAGGCTGTAGAGTCCCACCTGAGGCTATAGTGCCACCCCTGAGGCTATAGTGCCCCTCCATGTTAATTTCCCCTTTGAGGCTATAGTGCCCCCCAGGCTATTTACCCCCCCCCCCCCCCTCACTATTTATAATAGAACGGCATTTTTACAGGTTTTCTTTATCGCTGTCTGACAACGACATAATTGTACAGTTCATCGAGTTGTCCGTTGGCTTGCTGGACCCTGCAACAACAGTTTACAGTTTGTTTTTCTTTGTGTGTTTCTCAATCTTCGTTATCCGAAAATCCGACGGGTTTTTCAGTTTTTATTATTTGTGTTTCTCTATCTTTGTTATCCATATTTATTAGTATATATCTATGTAATGCTCTTAAGACAATAGCATTTTACAGATAAAACAAACCATCAACAGCATAATCGAAATTTAGTCTACTCTAATCAACTCGCTTTTTTCACTTCCCTCCTGGCAAAACATATACCCTATTTATTAGCACTACAAATCTATTAATCATAAACGCAGATAATAAACACATCACGCCATTACTACTAATCAAAGTTAACTTACCAAATAAGTTGTTCTTATCATTGCATCACACACCACGTACTCCATGCCACATCATTCATTTATTTTACTTTTTTTGCTCCATTTTCGTCTAACCAGTCTCCATCAACATACAGTGCCTTACTTTCTCCTTACGTCACCTTTCATTACGTTGCATTACACTATCTTATAGGTAGCGAACCACTTATTTATTTACATCCAGAGAACCAGTCTATTAGTGGCTGAATAAAAAATGAGTAATAAATATTTTCAGATGCATCCATTGGTTAATAAATGGAGTTAATTCTGTTTCCATTATTACTTTCATAAACTTCAAACTATACACTATAGTTGACTACAAAATGTTTACTTTCAGTTCGATATCCTAAATGTAATTTCCTGATGACAAAATAGCATATGAACTCTTGGTGCGAGTCTATGTTATTAGGTGCTTACCAGGGGATCCCCTTGTTTTATAACATGAGGTTCAACAAAATGCCGCGTAGTACCTTTCTTGAAGGCTGAAAAATTCTCAAACTCGAATGAAAAGAAGCATGTGTGGTTTGTATGCCAATTTAATGCAGATATTATTTATATTTTTTAACATATTAACATTAAGTTCTATGGGAAATGAATTAGTAGTGCGATCCCTATAGGGTTGGGTTAGTGTGTGCATCCGTGACAACTACGTGCATCTCTTCATCCGTTTCAGTGTCATTGGTTGATTTATGAGAAACTACAGTACAATTGATCATATTTGGAGTAATTTAGAGCACACAAGTAAAAATGCAAATAATGCTGGAAAAAGGTCTCATGTAGCTTTACTGCTGCCAAGTAGCTACTACTATCTGGATCACTTGTCACAATTGTTACCCCCGATGTAAGATTGATGTTTAAATTCTAATAGATCCTCTACTGACAATGGTCTTTCATCACCAATATCCTTTTGAACACTTATATTGACATTACAGGCTCCTTGAACAACTTCCTGAGATGTATGACACTGACCATAGGCGCAGAGTTTGTGCTTGGTCACCACATTAATTATCTTGTTATTCGGAGTTACATTTTCTACCTGTGATAGCACTGAGTTGCAAGGTGAATTTGTGTTTTCCCAATTCCTAGATTCGTTGCATTATTGCACATGTCATCACACTGAATGCCAATAATCTGTTTTGTGTCACCCAGCAACACATTCAAGTTTCTTATTTCACATCGGATACTTGCCTTATCTTTCATTTTTGTTCTCTTGTTACTGCTCATGACATGAAATTTACTAATGTACTTCCTTTTTTGATACATATAGTCTAACATTTATCATACATTATGTTGCACGGAGCTTTTCAAATGGCTTAATTTTCTAAGTTCCAACTCTCCTTACGAAGTTGGAGTGGATATGTTTTCCCGCCTAATCCGTTGTTTGAAAATAAGTTACTCATCCTATAGTAACATTTCTGAATTTTAACACTAAAATGGTGCATGCATTTTGCATTTTTTAAAATTAGAATTTAGGAACTGTGTGAAGAGTCCTGTCTCCCAAAACAAATGACCTTTGTGCACATATCTTGTCAGCTATATTATGAATATTTTTTTTTCTTATTGTATAGACATTTTAAAAAATAATTTAATAATGTTGGCTTGCGTTACTTTGCTTTATGAATCAGCACATACAACAAAAAACAAAACAAAAACAAATTTAATGCTAAAGCTTTTTGCAAGAATGAATATCAATGAATTTATATTTACTTCCTTTGTTCAGAGTCAGAGGCATGCATATCAACCTATAACTCTTTGGTGTTAGTCAACCTCAGGAACTTGTATTGCATCAAACCTTCCTCTCTATTAGTACCAGGGTGTGAACCTGCTTTTTCCACTTGAAACAAGATTATAATTTCCCTTAAAAAGTCTTTGACATTGGGTTTTGTGACATTCCTCTCTATATTTTTCTCACTTACACCAAACTATTTTCTGGTTTGAAATGAAATTGTCTCCTATGAAATAACCTTTGTTTTTCGTCTTTGCTTTTGACATTTGTGACACTATAATATGACTGAAGTTTATGTTTTTAATTTCAAAGTGTGACTGCAGTATCTGTTTTGTATTGTTAGAAGTATGTTCTGCATTGTTTATATTATTTTTATGCATCAATGGAGCTAGCATCAGCTAACTCTCTGGCCAGACTAACATTCAATCTTGTTTTCCAGACCCCTATATTCTTAAATGTTATTTGTAACAAACTGAACCTCTTAGTTGCCATAAACACTTCTTAATATAGGATTCAAGGAAACAAAAAGTTTAATCAAGATCATTTTTAGGCATCCAAAATATCGTCTTTGTACCAGAACTTGGCGAAAACAGGAGGTTGTGTAATATGATGCATCTTATTACATACTGCCCATACTGCATATTGCATGCATGCACATCTGAATAGCAGACACACGGAAAATAAAGCAAAACTTGATACAAACTATTAAAACCACTGCATATTCTTAGTTATATACATATATTGGTGTCTTAGGTTCTCAATACAGCAAATGATAAACAAAAATGATGTTCGGTATAGGTATCGGACTCTTGTTATTTTACAGCCAGAGAACTAGTCTACCGGGAGATGGGTGGAGGGGAAGTAATAACAAACTTGAGTACTAAATAATTTGGGACGCACACATTGGCCAGTAAATAGATTTAATTTTTTGTTTCATTATTTATTTCATAAACTTCAGTGCATGTGATATAGTTGACAATAACATATTTGCTATTATTTTGATGTCCTGTAGTTTTTAAGAGACCCTTTTGATATCACTTGGAAATTAGCTAAAGAAAATTAAGAGCACTTTTATTACGCCACAATAGCTATTGAATTAAAGCGAGTTCTGATTTATCTTACAAAGAATACGATAGACTTGGTGGTGAGTCGATGTTTACTTCAGCCAGGCTTTATGACGTGATAAGACAAGTGTCTATTTTGTTGTTCTTTGATATTTGCTTGCATAAATATTTTCTTATGTGCTCACATACACTGGAGTTAAATCTACTACGATGTTCTCTACGAATTTGAATTATTTATCTAAATCAGCCATGTAAAACGCAGTACCTTGTAAGCAGGTTTTAATTTAATTAAAAATTTGGTTGCAGGTGATGTAAATAGATTAACACATCGCTTTTTGTTTTGAATGTGTCGCTCCAGCTTTCTGAAAGCGGCTAGTGCTGCAATTTATGCGCCAAAAATAATCAGCAGAAATGGATTTATAAAGGCGCCGGTACCAGCAACACCTGCAGCGCTTAATGTTAGTGCAATGGCAGACAGTAACACTAACAACCGCTTGCAATATATGTAAGACCGCTTGAAACTGTAAGCCCATGTGTGTATCTCTTCTTTTGGAACAAAAGGCTTATCCTGTGGTTGCTCTGCAGCACGTTTGCTCATCAATAGATCGTACAATGTTGGATTTGTCGCTTTTGTAACCCTGCGACGAAAAGTTATATGTGCATCTTGACTAAATCCAACTTCTTTTATCTGTTCTTCTGTAAGGTCATGCTCATTGAAATAGCCTGTAGGTATTTCTGAGACATCTACAGAGTAAACCTTAAATCCACTCTTATACTTTTTCTTAAGATAGTAAAGTTCAGCCAGAGGAAGAGGTTCTCCCCGCGCACTTGAATACTTAAAAATGTTGTAGTATGCCTCAGCTAACTTTTTTTCATTATCAGCATCTGGCTGTGGTTGCTCTGGTTCTGTTTGTGGTTGATCTGGTTCTGGTTGTGGCTGATCTTCTGGTGTATCTAGTTTGCCAATGATATTTAAATAAAGCTCGGGCGAGTTTCTTTGTAACATATCGTAGAGCCATAGTGTTAACGCTGTTTTATGCTTTTGAAAGCCTTCTCGCCATTCTTCTGGTGACTCGGGAGCGCCAGGAAAGTTTCCTCTTGGTATTTCTGTTTCTGCCGATGTAAACCTTTTAAGCATGCCTGTTCTTCAGCCATGCCTCTTCTCAAGATAATTAATTGCAGCCTTAAATCGAGCACTATTGCATACATTTTCAAAACATTTACTGTGCTTTTGTTTTCTCTGTTTGATTCGAAATGTCGAAAACTTTTAAAGTAAGCTTGTATTCAATATATTAAGGCTGAAAATCGTGCTTAAAGACGGTCAAACTTCGACGAACGTAGGGTTTTCCTCATCTAAAAATAGAGCTTGACTATGCGTAATATGATCAAGTGACAAATCAAAATAATAATCCAAGGCGTACACGGTGTGAGAGTCGATGTTGATGCTTTTGCATTAATGTATGTGATAATAAAAGACTATGTACAGCTGTTGCCGATGGGATGAACTAGTTTTAATACATAGTAATGTACTCTCCTTGAAGTAAAGCAGTTTTTATATGCAGTTTTAGAGCAGTGCATAAACCAAGTAAAATGTTATGTAAATTGTTACCGATTTAAATGTTTACGTTATAACATCTCTCTCTCTCTCTCTCTCTCTCTCTCTCTCTCTCTCTCTCTCTCTCTCTCTCTCGTAAAGTAAAAGAATAAAAGGCTGAGCCCTGTATCTGTTTATTTATATGGCACACACAAACTTATCCCAACTTCACACATAGTGGAAGTTTAAAAATTATTAAGTGAGGCTGTATAGGAGTTTTATCATGAGCCAGTAAGACATATGGATCGATATATATATATATATATATATATATATATATATATATATAATATATATATGTATATATATATATATATATATATATATATATATATATATATATATATATATATATATATATATATATATAATATTCAAAGTAAATCCAATATACCGCCAATTTAACGGCGTGAAAGTATAAACATAAATATTTTAAATATGTCGGAACTCTTGACTTCTTTCCAAAAAAATGAAGTGAACTATCAAGTGGTAAGCAAAACTTACTTTAAAAAAACAATATATGGCTCATTTGGCTTAGATTGAAATAACAATAAAACAAAAATAGTAATCTGCATGTCAAACTTGGTTTAGAGATTTTTTTTCCTGGTTGCATTAAACTCAATTACTGCCCATTTAATTTTCAGCTAGTGGGGGTAGGGTGGGGGCTGGAATATTTTACCCCCAAAACTACAAATTTCCAGCCTTCAGATAGCTTGAAAAAGCAATCTTGCTCTAGTTTGTGGAAACATAACTGACTATATCCAATTATTTTAGTTGAAAAGAATTAACTATGCTTAGGTAATGTAGAAAGAAATCTGGTTTGAAATAAAATCCAAGGTGCTCCTCTCCCCCTATGCCAAAAAAATTATTGGTCCCTTAGCAGACAGTTTATTGTTCTCCATACGTGCAGCAGTTGTAGAAAATGTAAAAGAGTTTTCTTTTCTTTATAAAGTTTGACTTAAATTGCCATAATAGTTTTAAAAATATGAAAACACGTTTCCACCGGTATGATGTCAAAGATGCTTGGTTGATATGGAGGGTATACAAAACAACATTAACTAAAACATGTCGCATTGAACATTTCTTGAAAGTTTGATAATATTGAATGACATGGTTTAGAAAAAGGTGTGAAAATTATGTTTCTCACCTGGCCATCATAGGGACCAAGATACACACATTTGTTTGTAGATTATGACATAATAAATATTTCCTCCAATTCTTTGATTAAAATTTTACCAGTATATTTTGGGGGTGAGTTGTGATAAAAATTTATTTTCTACCTGGTTCCTATGGAGTTTTAATGGTTGCTATGGAAGCTGTCAAAAATATAATTTGTCTAAAAATACTCCTGGAATATTCAAGCAAATATAACTGATGTGATCTGATTGTTATGGAAACAAAATTTATGTCAATTCATACGTTTATGCAGGACAGATAATACATTAATAATGTATGATATTGTATGTGTCATGTCTCACTCTCTGTGAAGTTTCAGCAATGGGAACACTCCTCATATTCTAAGCCTATTTCACAAATATGTTCATGTGAAGAGTTTTCTGGTACCAACATTTGTGTCATATTTAAACTAATGGAAAGTTATTTTAGGAAAGTAATCTTCAGAAAAGCAGCATGTCTGTATGGTCTTCCCTTTTATGCATTATTAACCCTATATCGCTATAACTGCATGCACAGAAAATTGATGCAAATTTCATGACAAAGGTGGCTAAGTTGCACATGTTCATGTCATTCGCTATTTCACATTAGTGTCAAATGGGTTGATGGTAAAAGTATGTACAAAAAACCCTCTCATAGTGCACAACTTTGATCGTGAAGATGGCACCAAAACAATCAGACGTGACACAACCTCGAGGTTTTAAGTAACAAGAGTACTACACAGCATATTATATGTCCATCTCGTGCCCTTTTCCCTACCAATTACCTTGATATTAGAGCTACAAACCTGCCAGATGCACGATAAAGTGTGGAGCTGGAAAAAATGTCATCAAAATATGTGAAGTAGTTAAAAAATGACTGCCTAGATAAGGAAGCAGGCCACTGACTTCCCTTGTTTTTAACCTTAACCTTGGGGACAGAGGGTGTGACTATGAATACATGAGACACTATCTAGTCCAGATATACAACAGGCTAAAGTTGCATGAAAATACCTTCATTGGTTCAAATGTTAGACCTGTACATGGACAGAGGTTGCTGATTTATACTTTCCCTGGATGTGACCTTAAGCTTAAGACTAAAGTCATGGCTATTGTATCTCCAATTATGATATATAACTAGTTCAAGTTTTATTAAAATATCCTCAGTAGTTTAAAAGTTATCCTCCGGAAAATGTACAAAATCACATAATTTAATTTTCTCTTGCCTTGTTGTGAACTTAACCTAGCGGCCGGGTCCTATCTATGGTATGTGACTTATCGTCTAATCATGATATATACATGGGCAGAGTTTCATGAAATCTCTCCAGTTGTCACAAAGTTATGGGCTGGAAAAGCAAATGTTAACAGAAGGATGGACAGCATTGTGTTAATATAATATGCCTACTTTAAGACTGGTTGCAAAAAAATGCATCAGTGGTCAAATAATAATTAAACATCCCGTATGAAATAAGTAAGCGGATTCCACCTGGAACTTAAGCAGACTCCAGGTGGAATCTGCCTATAAATTTAGAAATCTGATTAAAAAATAGGCGGACATGGAAAATTATAGAAGTCAATGAAAAATCCATCTAGAGTCCGTCTAACTGTAACACGGACTTTTGCCAGAATTCCTGCTATAAAATACATTTTGGGGCGTAATTTTGGACTTGGTTTTTTTTCTAACCAACATCTAGGCGGAATTTTGTAAATGTAATGTTCCTTACTAAATTTGTAACTCAAATGAGTGAATGTAAATTTTAAAATACACTCAAACATAAAACTTACTTAGTAACTTCTTTTTGCTAGTGATTTAAGTAAACGTTTTAATATCTGATTACTAGCTTTTACTTGATAATTATTAGCTTTTACTTAGTATTACATACTTTAACAGATATTACTTAATTCAGCAAAAACAATTACTTAATGCTATTACAAAGGAATCAAATTACTTAATTTTCAAGCATGAATTACTTACATGTTTTACTACAAATTATTGTCTACTTAAAGCAGTAAAAAAAATTACTTGCTAATTCGTTTATTTATTTTAGTAAAAGTTTGACAACCTGATTACTAACTTTGACTTAAAAATTACTCATTTTTACATGGCTACTTTAAACAAATATAACTTAATTCAATAAAATGAATGACAGGAGACTATTAGTAAGTAATCAAATTACTTCATTTTCTGGCATGAATTATATGATTTATTTGAAAATGAAAGATTACTTGAAGGAATAAAAACGATATTAGATTTAACTACTGAGGAATTAATGATTAAATTATCACAGCAATACAAATAATGACATGCCTCAAATAGCTTAAACAGTGTAATTGGCTTGGGTCTCTATCTCTAGGATATGTATAAATACCAAAGGCTTATATCGGTGAGCTGTCACTTTCAGCATGGTATATCCCTTACAGAAATGCAGTAAGCATTGAAAGTGCAGTAAATACTGTACTTATGCTGGACAAATACTGCATCTATGATGCATTACTGCAGTACATTTATAGCATTAAAACACTAACCTTTGCTTGTTTCCAACATGGACTGCTGTCATGCTGAATATGCATGATGCATTCATGATAACTGATTTAAAAAATATCACAAGAATTCTGCATTCCGGGATGAATTCCTGTCATGCTGAACTTGTAGGCTGCAGTCATGCTGAACTGCATGACTTTTATCATTTCACAACAATTCAGTGTCCCAGAATGTATTGCTATGTTACTGAAAATACATACTGCTATCATCTTAAATTTACATTCGTATGAATGACATGGAAAAATTAAGACATACTGCATTTATGCTGTAACAACTTTATCATTTCAATCTGGAAGAAACAAATTCGCAACATGCTGTAGTCAAGCTGTTTTCACTTTGATGTAAAATATGAAAGATGCTACAACTGAATAGAAGTATGTTGTAATCAATAGTTGTTTATTTTTATAAAAATGGCTAATATAGTTCACTATAACTATTACTACCTTTTATGAGCAATATAGATTTGTTTGTAAACCACCTATGTGTCTACTTCAGAACTATTAAATTCTCTGTCTTTCATGTGATATATCCCCACATAAATATATCTTCAGGCTGACGCAAGAAAAAAAATATCACAGTGCTATCTTGTGACATCCTGAAATATCCTAGTGAAATAGTCTGCAGTTTATTGTCTTTTAAATAATCCTGATACATCCTGAACTCCGGACCAAGATATTTCGTCAGGACGTATGATATGAACATTCCTTCAATCAACTGTAGTGATCTCTCATGATTACTCAGGACTTTTTTCTCTGCAAGTTTTCTGACCAAATGGATATGTGAGGATTTGGAGATCTTTTGCATGCAATAAACATTACAAGCTGGAATTTCCTGCATTTAGGACTTTTTTTTTACTGTTCCCTTCTAAAGTGTTTCAGATTATGTCATTCCCATCTGTTAATACGGTATTAAAGTTTGTAAAAGAAAAAATAAAAACAAAAAAAAAAATTAAAAAATGTATTTAAACAGCTTAAGTGTTACTTAGAACTAAATGCAACATTAATAGGCTAACCTGCGCACATACGAAACTGATTTTGGTAATTATACATCACTAAAGTGGTGCAAGATATACATATTTACTCATATTCTCAGTACCTTAAATGAAACATGAAGATTATCTCTTAATTTCCAGTAATTCTATTTTGTTATACTTAATATTATCACCAGATTTATACTACATTTTTGAATGAGATAAATATCAAAACTTGCAACTTTTACTACTACTACTACTACTAAACTCAGTTATTCATAGATTAAAGTAAAGTAAATGAATGTGATTTTATTGCCTGTACATTTCCATACAATATCAATGAAAAAATAATGAGTATATTTTCCACAAATGGAGGGGAAAAAAAAAACATTATTTATAAAACTCCATTCTTCTGAATCTTTTCTTCTGATTCTTATCATTAGACAAGTTACACCTGTCCATGTTGATGTTACTGTAAGTGTTGTTGTTGTTGTGAACTGTGAAATATTATTCTTCTTATTATTATTATTAGTATCTGCTGCCAGACTAAAAACAAAAATGTATAAATCTTGGATTAATTATTATTTTCTTTTAGAGAGAGAGAGAGAGAGAGAGAGAGAGAGAGAGAGAGAGAGAGAGAGAGAGAGAGAGAGAGAGAGAGAGACCCATACCATTCTACCAGCATTCTATAAAGAATTATGCTACATGACTTTTGCTCTAATAAAAAATAACAATACACTCACATAAGATGAAACGGGGTTTTCCGCGACAGAGACCTAATTCAGTATCGAGATAGTAATGGCGGTTATTTCTCTTGTTTACAGTCTGGAGACTGGTTTACTAACTACGAAATATATCCATAATTTATTTGAGGTACGATAGACAGAGAACTACCTGCTTTTCAAAAGATCATTTTTTTAGTTTGTAGCGTCGCACTTTTGCTCTTTAATTTGGGAAATTTCAATAAAAGTAATACCAATACATGTGAAACAACTGATCATATAACCCTTGAACTAACTTTTGCGAACGAAAATCATGTTGTTTTCGTGTTGGTGAGTAAAATCAATATTGTACTGCACCCAGGTGACCGACGCAAGCTTAATGTTAAAAAAACCCCAATAACCTGAAGGAACAAAATCACACTGAGTGACAAAAGTTCCTCAGATTACTCCTATGACCCGTTTTGACACCGGACCCTGCCTATCATACTGTATAAGAGACAAGGTAAGTAACTTCCGAACACTCAGTTCCACACCCGACCCTCGATCTTGGGCTGCTATTCCCGTCCATGGAGGCACTCTGGCATAATCTATGTCTCGTTTAATTTCTAATCGTAGTCTTGTTAGGTGAGCGTAACCTTGTCGGAGAATGCAAATTTCGCGCAATTTGTACGTTTCGGAGCCCGTAACTTCAGTTTGGTGCGACGCAGAAAAGTCAGCAATGGCTTGATGAATAGACAATCATTTAAGAAGTAAAACGAGCCATAAATTATGGCTGAGTGCCTCCATGAACGGGAATAGTAGCCCAAGATCGAGGGTCAGATATGGAACTGAGTCTTCAGAAGTTACTTACAGTGTCTCTTATATAGCAGGGTCTGGTGTCCGAACGTGTCATAGGAGTAATCGGAGGAACTTTTGTCACTCTGTTTAATTTTTTTTCCCTTCAGGTTATTGGGTTTTTTAACATTAAGCTTGCATCGGCCACCTGTGGTATTGCATTGCTGGTTTAATGAAATGCGGTTTGGCTGACTGTTGTTTCTCAGTTTTACTCGATTGATATAATACATTAAATGAGATGACCATAAAATCTTGCACCACATAATTAACTGAGACGATAATTTTGCAGATCATTATTATTTACTGCTGCGCCTGCCAAACTGCAGTTGTCAATGCAATATTGTCAGTTATCGACATAAGGATTAGCAAATTACATGCAATCTTATCATTCACATTCATGTTTTTCTTAGCACTTGTTTCTCGGTTACTAGAAACACCGAAATACGCTCAAAAACCTAAATACTCAAGTATATACATGTTTTCGGTGCATATATAGATGTACACACCGACATTATGATTTGTATTTGTTTTAATAACAATTCTCATCAAAATAAACTTTGATTTACGTGAATTTGATACAAATTATTTACTTTTTACCTATTTCTAGCAGAGTTCATGCAATGACGTCATTCAGTCGTACTTGATTGGACAAGTTTGACAAACAGAAAATCGTAATACATACACAGATTGTAAGTGAAGAGTATCAAAGTACCGAATGTATTCGCCGACATTATATTATATATTTACTTGAAAGATGCCTGTAGTCTGGAAATATTTTTACAGTGTTGAATAATTGCAATGAAAACCAGGCGGCATGAATAGAAACAAATATTTACTTGAAGAATAATAATGACAAACAATATCTCACTCATCGAGTTATATATTTATCTATCTATCGATAGAACATTGATTTGTTTGGTTAAAAAATCTTTGTAACGTCTCACTTCTTTATAGTGCATGTAAATTATTTACATGATTAGTCAAATACCTTTAGGGATCAATGAAATACGGTTAGCGCAATTGAAACGAATTAAAGATCAACAATGCATCAGGAGAGAGAGAGAGAGAGAGAGAGAGAGAGAGAGAGAGAGAGAGAGAGAGAGAGAGAGAGAGGGGGGGGAGGGAGGGAGAGCAGGCGGCATGAATATAAACACATATCTACTTGAAGAATAATAATGACAAACCATATCACTCATCTAGCTATAATATCAATATTTTGTAAAGCGTTTATATCAGAATGTTACTGTTCAATTATGAAATGTGTGCAGAATCGATAATGGGGGTGCAATCAATTAAAAATGAATTACCGTAGAAGCTGATGATTCCATGTAAATATGAGAGTGGCGAAGACGCACATCCCAGGAGAAGAAATGTTTTGTGTGATATCTGCCTGTACAGATGGGATTAAAAGACGGAGAAAGAAGAAATAGAAGACAGTAAAAAAATAAAATACAATGGAGCTGGAAGCTTCCAACCTACATGGAAAATGTCTTAAAGTAAGTTGATATGACAGAACGGGGGGGGGGGAGGAGGAGGGCGTCTCAAAACTATTATACAAATGCTGGATTAATAATGATCTAGTTGGTACCATATTTTACAGTCGATACTTGCATAAAATTTAAGTCACAATGCTATTTTGCATTATTGATGGAGGAATGGATACGCATTAAATATAATGGATAAAGTGATCGTTACTTAAAATTAACATGGAGAGTGAAGGCATACATATATATTCTCATCCATTTGAAATTGATTTCAGGGCATGACTGAAGCGCATGCTATCGACATAAACATAATTTGTTTCTAATGTCATTAATATTGCTTAATTCAGCGAACTGTTACTGTTAAAGCACAATTTACTTTTTCTTTACTCGACATAAAAGTCTTGCTGATATAGTAATGTCTGTAGTTTTTAGTTGTATTTTATAATGTTCAAATATACATGCATTTAAATTTGTTTTTGCGTTTATCATTTGATAAAAAGCTGTTTCATAAAAGGTGTACTTTGTCAACCAATTATAGATTTTTCTCAAAGTTCTGATAGTGTTTGAAATCCTTTCATAATAATCATTGACAGTCCTAATGTTTAAGTTATTAAAAAAATAACAATGACTTTTATCCCCATGCATCTTTTACAAATGTGGTCATTATGCCTTCCTGACTGTCTGTTTATCTGTCCCTCTGTTAGTAATGTAGTATATCTCCTACACCATTAAAGATACAGACTTGAAACAATTCTAATATGATTGGGGTAGTCTTTAGATGCACACATTTGGTTCAAACTTTTAATTATGACTTATTGCAATGGGACAAATGACTCGGATAGTTACTTTTCAAAAAATCTAAATATTTGAAGTATTGTAGGTTGAAATCTAAACTTTGGTTTGTGTCATCTTCAAGGCCAGGGATATAACATATGCATTGGATGTTTGGGTTACACTCTCTGGTCTTGCCCAGGGATGTTCCCTGTGGGTATGTTTCCCGTGGGTCACAAGTTGGAAACTGTTGAGATCCCCAGTCAGTAATCATATATGGATCTGAAGGATATGAGACAGAGCTAGACATATCGGTGTATCCAATAAAGACCATGGGTCATGGCCCTAAGGTTGTGAACTTGCCCCTGAGTCATAGCATGGAAACAGTTGAGATTCACACCTTCTAACCATATATTGGTTGAAGGATATGAGAAGAAATCAGATACATTTCCAGTACAGACCTTAAGGAAGGAGATTTGCTCTTGGGTCATCACTTGGAAAGTGTTGAGATCTCCAGCCTATAACAATATGTAGGTTTGAAGGGCACGAGGAAACAAAATTAGACATATATCCAGCACAGACCCCGAGTGGTGACCCTGTAGTTGGGAACTTTCCCCTATCTCATAACACGTAAATTATTAAGATCTCCATCCTAAAACAATATATACGTTTAATGGGCACATGGGCATACACACACACACACACACACACACACACACACACACACACACACACTATATATATATATATATATATATATATATATATATATATATATATATATATATATATATATACGCTAACTGGATATGAAAAGAGAAATACACAGTTACAGTATTGAAAAATTTGCCGCTGGATCAGGCCATACACTTACCTGTATAGGTTGGAAGCATGGTGATATGCAACGTCATGTCATTTACCTAGTTTTAGTTTTTTTCCTGTATCTCACTTTGCTTTGCACTGAATTTGATGTTTACACAAGCAATCATCCAGTTTTAAAATTGTTCAAGTGACAATGTTCACATGCATCTTGAAGAAAATGTTGAATCAGAATGCATGGATACTTGTGTAATTTTGTGCAAAATCTTCCAAAATTATTCTGCATGGAAGGTTTACTGAAACATATTGGCTGGATGATCTTTTGTCAATTTACAACTCGGAATTTGAGAGTGTGTTGTCATTCTTTCTTGAAAGTTAAGGTCACTGATTAAGGTTACATTTAGTGTGAACATTGGGAAACTTGTACGCATATATGAGAGAAGGGTGTACGATTTGCCACTTTCCTGGTTCTCATTTTGAAGGCCAGAGGTGTAACTTGCAAAATTTTAAATATGGTAATAGGCATAAAAATTGGTATTGATGTACATCATGACTTGATGTTATCAATTGGCATTTAATTCACCTATCTGTAAAGTCAGGTCTCAGTTCTTGGGTCAATATCATTTTTGTATGTGTCCAAATTGTCACCTATAAGCTTTTGTTAAAGATCATAGAATTTAGATGTTTTTCCCAGTAAAATAATAGCTTAAGGGTGTCTCATGTACCTACCATGTGTATCAATAGTGTGGTCCTATCAGCACGATCAAAGTCATGTCTGAAGTTTACTCACTTTTTATATTAGGACTGTAACTCTAAAGTCAATGAAAGTAGTGTCATTAAACGTATGTTAACATAATAACTTCTGAATGTATCATTTATTTTTCATGGTATTTTCATCAAGATTTAGATCATATATCGTCATTATCTATTTTTGTGTTTAGCCTATAACTCACAAATTCTCAAAGATAGTGAGATAAAAAAAAGTTATATTCATTCACCATGACCTAAGGTCGTGTCACATAACACACATTTATGATCCAGTTCGAAAGAACAATGCTATTTTTCATGGTTGAGCTGTAGTTCAGAAACTGTTTAAGTAATGAGAATACAATTTTTTGGTTGGTGTGACTTGTACATGTACCACTATCACGATCCTATCTTCAAAGTTAAGGACGCAGTCATCTCAAGGTTACTTTCTTGTGATGTCTTGGCTGTAACTTAAAGCCATTAAAAGTAGTATTATCCAACACTGTACAATTTTACATATTGAGTTTTTGTGACTCTCATAATCTTAGTCACAATTTTATGGTCACATGCCAATATGCATATATTTCTTGCCAAGTCTTGAACTAAAAAACCAATATTTAGAGAGATGAAACTAAATAGGCTTATATCCATGATAATCTGACAATGTTTCATAAACCACTTACATGGTTCTATCTCACATGTTAAGGTAGTCAATTTTTGTATCCTGACTTTAGCTCTAAAGCTGTTTAAGATATTATTAAGAATATATGTATACTGATACAGAGAGTGTGTTTTGCATACCATGTTTTATGTCATTTCGCAAGGTCAAGGTCAACACTTGTGGTGTCATCCTGTATGAAAACGTCCGCCCTGATGTCTGGCAATACTCAGAAACTCTTGGTGAAATATTTATAACATGCAAGGCACTGAGATAAATGAAGCCATTGACTAGTGAATACTACGATACTTTAAACAGTTAGCGCGATCAACTGGCTGAGCTAAACCAGTACTGTGGCAAACAAATTGGGAGTTCTAAATCTTCTGAGCTAAAACAAAAACTGTATTTCAATAGGTGTTGACTTGAAAAGATCCCTGGCCAGCGACATTAAAGAACTTGAACGGACGCTTGCAGCCACTGCTGCAGCCAAATCTAAAAAAAAAAAAATTAAAAAAAAAAAAAAAAACTGGCTACGGCAACACACGCGATGGCAACATCAAATGCTTTTAAAATGTGGCAGAATTAGTATCGCGATTGAAGCTACTGGATAGCAGCAAACAATATGTCGCAAACCCTTTTCGTTGATTCCAAGTTGGCTGAAGGAAGCAGTACCATCATGAATTTGATTTCGGTGAGCGATGACCATAGCAGAAGCTCAGCAACAAACATGTTTGGTACAAGGAATATGCGTGACCATGAAAATTGTAACAAGAGTAAGAAAGGCATCGCATTTCTTCATGATGCTGTTTCTGTTAATACCATTTGCAATGCTTTTATCGATCCAGAAAATGGCAATTATAATCTCGGTTTTGCAATAACGCGCCATCTCACAGATGGTCATAATGAAATTTTCATGCTCCTGCCACTAAGCTCCATTTTTGGTTTTTGCCGCAACATTGATATAAGTTTTAGATGCGTTAAGCACAGGCTGGTTTTGGAACGAGCTGATCCTAATACTTATCTATATCATGAAGTTGGCGTTATTGATGTACAATTTATTTTTACAAAAACTATCGCTGTGGATGTAAAAGGTAACGCCTTCTATTTATCACGCATAGAATTGGATAACCTTTTGTCCAGGCTTAGCAAAAAGCTTTATTTTGAGTAAATGTGCGTCTATACAAGTGTTACATACTTAGCAGCGCAATTATCTATCACGTGAAGAATAACCACTTTGCCAGCCAGCGAACTACAAAGACATGTGTTTGTAGCCTTTCAACGCGCCACAAGAGATGAAGACCAAGAGACAAGCAGACAGGTATTTGACAACTTGGGGCTTACTCGCAGTGCTGTTAGAGTAATAGCAGGCAACCTGAACGCGAACTTGAGTGTAAGTTAGCACCACTTAATAGAAATTACTCACGCGCTTACTTTATGCTTCCGGAAACCATGCACAAATAACAGAATGTCGCCATGGGAACTAAAATATATCTGGAGGACTTTGCAAACCTGACCACAATTTATCACTTTGAAGTATCCAAGCATCTGGAGTGCACAAAATATTCCATGGCATATGTTGAGGTCAAGTTGACTCTACAACCTATCCCACCAGCCGTAGCTATAATCTATCATGTTTATGCTATAATTACCTCCGATGCTCTTAGTGGTAAGATGACAGCTATTGTCTAGCAGAACCTGGTTTTACATAATTGTCGAAAGATATCATATAAATGAGTTACACTTCAGTACAATTGTTTCAACGACTTCACAACAGCAGCCATTGCAACAGCGGATAAGAAGCATGGGGGCATGTCCGTCAGACTTGGAAGCAACCAACGGCATCAGGCACAACATGTTCTCGCGCTCACGAAAAAACAGTATGGAGATTTTTATTCGGCAAAACGTTCCAATACTGGATTAACCCTAAAGTTATCGGCCAGACAAATATCTCGCATGGGTGACGCCTTATCTGCAATTGCACCGCTTCTTGCAGTGTGGGCGCCAAAAATATTAGCAACTATTGGTTCTTTATGAATAGTTACGTCCTCTGGACCAATATCTGGCGCAACAGAAAAGGCAACAAGTGGCAGAGGACTGCGATGCAGACATCAGCTACAGAACGTTTTGTCTGCACACTCTACATATAAATGTTGTATCAGGAAGTTAGTCTATCTCTCTCTGAAACTCAAAGTAAAGAAAATGTGCTGGCTTCTTCTATAGGTTGCCCATTGTCAATAAAACTATCAGCAAAACAATTATCTTTTAGCAGCAACAAGTTGATGTTAACTAAACGCCAACATGACAAAGTGAAAAAACAAAGTGCAACATGAAATGAAATGTTGTCATTGAGAAAGCGCTTAAAGACATAAAATCAGATAGGATGAAAAGAAATGAATGCTGCATTGTAAATATCGAAACATATTTTGATTTCGCTGGATCTCATTGAGTTGCCATTGTCAACAGGCCAGATAGTAGTGCCACAGAATATTTTGGTCTGCCATAGTGCAATGCCATAAAAATATATTTCCTGCTATGCAGCAAAGTTATATTTATAACTCAACGCAAATTAAGCATATGAATAGTTCAGCTTATGGTCTTTATTGTATTTATTTTATCAGATCACGATGCCAAGGAAAATCCGCATTTAATATGACAAGTTAGTTTTAAATAAGTTTAGGCAGCAGAAAACTGCGGCAAGCGTTATGTAAATGCCAGATATAATGACAGCTTCGTGGTGATTATCACGCAGAATGAATACTGAAAAAACTTCATCTCAAACTAAACACGGAGCTCCTGTCATAACATCAATGTACACCGTTTACAGCAAAAAAAAAATCCAGGTTTGTTAAGGCAACGTCTGGTGGTTGTGCTGATGCCCAACCTATTGTCGTACTTGTCACATACATTTACGTTTGCTCGTTAAATATGTTCATGCCTGCGATGACAATATTTGTATTCAAGGCAATACAATTAATCAACACTGTTCTGTTTTGTAGGCGTCATACAATATTTGGCGGAACTTTTAATATTCAAGCGCTCATTCGAAAACTTTCAAAACCAAAAGGAGGCTGGGCTCTGCCAGGACATACGTATACTGATCCGTGGAATCGTGTGGATAAACAATTGGATGCAAATGGTCAACCGCGTCCTGGGCAACAACCTTATAACCAAGTAGATATCACGGCAATGCGGCATGACATTTGCTACAAAGATCATCCAGAAGAAAAAACCACTGCGCAAAATTATGCTTCACGAGTTAGCCGCAATAAAATCAAAAGGATACGAGAACGTATGGACAGAGTTCTTGTCAGAGGCGCTATTGGACTCAAATATAAGCTTGGAGTTGCTGCCAAACAACCATTAGAAAATAAATTGGCAATGATGATATACGTGCAGATGAGTTACATAAGCCAGTAAGAAAACGGTTTACAAGACGCAGAGTGGTTGCTAATGGTGATGATGACATATGATCTACTGATCGGATAGACCTAAAAGAATATTCGAGAGGTAATTACAACGTTAAGTATTTGCTAAGTATCATTAATGTTTTAGTAAGTTTGGATGGAGCTTGCCACTAAAAAGTAAAACTGGCGCCACTATCAGAGACGCCTCTGAATTGCTACTAGATCACGAAAATCTGCAAAACGTTTGGTGGATCAATGCGACGAATGTTACAATAACACATTTGAGAACTGGCTCGAACAAAACAAAATTCATAAGTATTCCACGTTTAACGAAGACAAAGCAGTTGTCGTTGAAAGATTCAGTCGAACGCTAAAATATGCAATGTGGAAACGCTTTACAAGAAATAAAACGAGTAAATATGTAAACGTGTCGCAGTCGCTTGTAGATAAATACAACAATACCAAACACAGAAGTATTGGAATGATGCCACCACAGGCTAGCGACAAACTAAATCAAATAGTGTTGCAAACGAGTTATTTTTTAGAGAAACGTTTAATGTGGGTGACTGGGTCATGATTTCTTAACTAAAACAATGTTTGTAAAAGGTCATACAGCAAACTGGACCAAAGAAATGTTTACCCTGACGGAGATATTGAAAACAATTCCCGTAACGTATCGAATCGTAGACCTTAATGGCAAACCTATCTCTGGATCCGTTTATGAACAAGAATTGTCTGCCACAAAGTTGTCTGTTGAATAAACAAGCAACTAGATCATGTCTGTTTGACGCCAGTGTTATCGGCTGGCAAGTACTGAAAAATAAGTCTGTCGTACTCTGGAAATAAGTTTTTGCTGGCTACGGGTTTGCACATAACTGCCTTGTCTGGCGTACCTATGATCAGAAATCTGTTTTTAAATTCGTAATCGAACTTAATAAATTTCTGTCATCCTGACAGGTTTAGCGTAATAAATCTGTTAAAGATCTTGCTGAATTGCACTCTTTGTTCGTACGACAGATTAAATCGCGCCAACTTGTTTCTGATGCGATATTTTCTGGTATAATTCTGCGGTCTCGTATTGTAATGCAGGTATGCATTTTTGACTTGATTGTACTCATCGTTGGCACGGACAATGGCATCTTAGTTTTCACCAGAGTCATACATTTGTGTCTAATCAATTTATATATTATACAAGATACAATTGTTTATATCACAGACGTTTACTTGGAAAAGCCAGAAATGTTGAGTGATGCCATCGTGACATTATACAGAAATGCTCATGCGAGCTTTCAGTTGAATCTTACTGTAACAAAGCCGCTAGGAAATCCTAAATGTCAAGTTACGCTTACAAACGAGCAGCGGCACGTGCTAAGTGAACTTGGCCGAATTAATATCTGCTACAATAATGATTTGCTAATGAGTCTCTTGCATGAAGCGAAAAACTCTTCGGCGATGCTAGAAACAAGCAATTAGAGAAATAAATTACCTTATATATAATGAGCACAAACATAAGCTCTAGAGAAAAAAAGACCTGCCTTTGCCGACTACGACAAGACGTTTGCTGTGGAAATTGACGAGTTCATACTTTGTCAGGTTAGAAGAGCCAAGCATAAAACAAATTCTGTCCAATGAGCTGCGTTTGCAATGTGACATACAATGGTCTGTTGGCATTAGCGTGTTGTTTGTACAACAAAAGGATAACACTGAAACTGAATCACATTTTATGTCCAAACCATTTAGCGCATTTCAGCACCATTTTGACAACAAAAGCATTTTCGAATCTCTTCAAAATAGAAAAAGGGTTCTGGCTGGGTAATGATTGCTGTTTCAGAATGCATTGTTAATACTTCTAAGTACAATCCATTATGCGGCAAGTCGTACTTGGAACTGCCAACCCAAATTAAAAACAGCCTAAGTTGCATCAACGTCATAAATAAGGACAACAAATGTTTCATGTTGGTTGTGATATCCACGTTTTGTCCTGCTCCAAGCAATAAGCCAAATCGAGCTAGCAATTACACAGCTTACCAAAACACGTTAGATTTTACTGGAATAAACGTTTGAACGACTAAACAAATTTTCTCTTAATGTTTTTGGTGTGGACAACGGCACGATTTATTCTCTACACATTTCTTCAGTAGCTGGCGATGTTGCAGAGGTGGATTTACTTTATGTTCAAAATAATACCAGAGATGGACATTCTTGCTGGATCAAAAAATGTTCAGGACTTATTAATAAACGGTATAATAACCACAAGGGCAAAATGTTTTACTGCAGAAAATGTCGTCATGGTTTTCGTGTGAAGACCTACTTGTTGAGCACGGTAAAGATTGCGTCAACGTTGTAAGAGTTGCTATGCCAGACAAAAAATAATAATACCTTAAAATTCAAGACTTTCTGCCACTTGAAGTTCCGTTTGTTATTTAAGCGCCCACTGTTTCTATTGAGGTCGTAATAATAAACCAGATTGTTCTTGTACAAGCGCTTATCAGGAGAATGTGCCTTGCGGCTACTCATACAAGTTGGTCTGTATAAACGATGCTCTAAGTAAGCCAATACAATTATATCGCGGTGCTGATTGTGGAGAACATTTCATAAACAGTTTGCTTGGCGAAGTACATTATGTGAACCGCATTGTTTCAGCAAAGATGATTTATATTCCAGAGGAGAGAGAAAACATTCTGAAACCTGAGCTGTGTTGGATCTGTAAACATATATTTGGTACTGACAGAGTACGTGATCATCGCAATTTTACTGGAAAGTATCGCGGCGAAGCTCATGACAAGTGCAATCTTCATTTGAAAACACCAGAATGTATTCCAGCGGTATTGATAATCTTCACAGTTATGATTCACATCTCATCGTAAAGCATTTTAGAACGTTTTCTGGAAAAATCAATACTATACCCAATAACATGCTTGGCCAACTGCAATTTATTGACAGCATACAATTCTTACACGCTTCGTTAGATGAGCTTGACAAAAATACAAAACAGTTCAAATATACAGCAGAGGAATTTCCTGACGACAAACTTCACGCGCAAAGGAAATTACCCGTAAGACTTCATGTCATCGTGGGATAAATTTAAAGAAACAAGTCATCCACAGAAAGAATAATTTTACAGCCAACATTACGATACTGGTGTTTCTGATGCTGACTACGACCGCGCCTTCAATGTCTTGTCTGCTTTTGACATTAAAAATATGGGTGAGTACCGCGGCTTTTATCTAAACACAGGTGTATTGTTGCTTACAGACGTATTTGAAAACTTTCAAATATCTGCATGTCCTATTACATGTTGGATTCTGCTTCGTACTTTTCAAGCCCTGATCTTAAGATGATACAGGTAAAGTTAGATTTGCTCATTGACATTGACATGTTTAATTTTATCAAAAAAGGTATTCATGGCGGATTCTCCGTCATGACAAATATACATTCCGTTGCCAACAACAAGTATCTGCCAAATTATGATCATGTGCACGAATCAAAACATATCATTTATTTGGTTCACATCAATCTTTATCGTTTGGCTATGTTGTAAAAGTTGTCTGTGGGCGTTTTCTCAACGCTGACTCTAGAACAATTTACAAAACAGTTGTTGCAGATGGAAATATGTATCTCTCACCAGTTTATAAGTTTGTTGCTTCTACAGGTGAGCTGTCTTTTTATGTTTGCTCCACCACGCAAATTTATTTGTCGTGTAACCGCTTCTAAGTTTGCGATCCTGTATTCAGATCTGTTTCCGGTAAGGTGATCAATGACAAGATCTCTTGGTATGATTCCGTGAAAGCAATCAAATACAGATCGATGTGCGTTCAATATTTTGTGGCATTTCACCGTGCTAGAAACTGCAATGAGGATGTAGCCATTGTTGTTAAGATTTTTGGTAAGTTTTATTTGATGCAAAACATGTCTTAGGTATCCGATTTCGTTTGTATCATACAAGTTGTGGACGGGATGCTCTCTCCAGGCCATTATATTTATAAATATCTTTATCTCTTTAATTCAACATTCGTTATGCTTGAAGACAAAATTATGTCCGCATTCATATAAAGGACATACTTATGTAAACATTAATGTATGCTAGCATAAATATGTAGCCTCCTCATTGTTAGCCATTCGCGAAAACACTAGCATGATTTTTATCAGATGCGCACGAAACAAAAGCATATATATATATATATATATATATATATATATATATATATATATATATATATATATGTATATATATATATATTAGAGTTGGTTACCGCGAAACATGTTCTATCGCTATATAGCGCGGTATTTGTTTAACGTACCACGATACGTAGTACGGTATACAGCAATTATATTAGTGACCAACAATTCAATTTTCTGCGACAAGGGACTGATATTTCCGGCGTTCAAATAGAGGAAACAATTATCTTGCTCTGATTGATAGCACAATAATACCATATTATATCCATTATATTATTTGAAAAAAGTATTTATTTTGAGATGAATGAAAATAAAATATGTCTTGTGCCCCAACCCCCACGAAAATAAAATGGTAAGTACCTCGTAGAAGATGAATTTGATATGTGTATGCTAATTATTGTATAAGTTGTCATCTAAAAACTGTGCCTAAAGTGGGATGGTTAAGCTTCCACTATAGCTGACACCCTGTAAAAGACATTGTACTGTCATTAGAGAGTTTATAGATAAAGGTAGGAAGTGTTGACACTGAAGTCTAAAATTTACTAAATACACTATTAATATGATAGGGAGGGAAACTTGAGTGGATTGCTAAAACCCTGGCAAGATCAAGGTATTTACCACTGACGCAATAGACAAGATAGTATTTAATGAAGTAGAGAAATTACGTAAACATTCAAACAGAAAACAACTGCTCTCCTGAAAATCGTGGGACGATTCTCAGTCTTACAAAGGAATACATGTACTTAACACATTAAAATGTTCTATTAAACAAATGAAAATATGATTTATTACATATTTTAAGGAGAAAAGTTAATATTTTCCCAAAATAAAGAAACTCCGTAAAATGCATGGGTAAATGCACATTTTTGTTTTTATTGTACATCATGCAACATCAGTATCAATAAGGCCATTAGCATTAACATATGTTTTAGAGTCATAGTTTGTGTTAGGTTTTCACAAAGTTGAACATGATCTTTTCTTTTATGCTTAGAGGTTCAAGCGCAAAAATTTAAAAGTCATAATGAATAAGATATTGGCATATATATATATATATATATATATATATATATATATATATATATATATATATATATATATATCCTCGGTGAACTAGATATGCTCCTATTTCACTTTACTTGAGGTGTGTTCAAGTTTTTGAAATGGTGTAACGGATTCAAAAGTAACTTACATGTCAACAGTAAAAATCAATGTCATCTACCCGAGAAAGCTAAAACAGTTTATTAATTTGTAATTTTGAAAGATAAAAAACAAGTAACAGATTTTCCAATTTTTTTCTGATACTATACATTGCATATTACAAAAGCAATATCTGTCAACATTCTGATTAATCAAATTATACATCTTTTTTAGACAATGTCACGAAAAGCTAATTTTACGTTCCGACAGTGTGTTATCTAAAGAATCTGCATTGACGTGAACAGCTGATATCTCTTTCTAGAATATATTGATACAATAAACGCCCCAAATGTTACTGCTGCTGCAAATGACCGTACTGAGGCCGCCATTTTCTTTACAGCTGTCATTCGGTTTCGGTGCTGCCATGGTTCCGTCAGACAACCAGCCGCACCCGCATTTGTCGTATCCACGAGCCACTGCTTCCTGCATATCTTGCGTTGAAGCAACGATAGTCCCAGCTTTTGTGCATGCACTTCGCGCATTATCGAGGGAAAATGTAGTCTCGTTGGTCGGCGCAGGAACAAATCGAATTGTGTTTCCTGAAATGACAAATTAAAATTCGGTTAAGTTGTTCTCAATGCCAAAAAGGCATTGCATCTACCAAAAAGAGACCTATGCTTAAAAGTGAACATTATTAGTTGTGTACGTGTCATGATGAAAGTTTAGAAATCAAAGAAGATCCTTATTGGGCACAGACAATTAATTCAATTCCCATAGACCATAATATTAATATTTTGCCAAATTACTATACTTCTGTGGTCAGCCCGGAAAAACACGCCAATGCATGATTTGCCCAATAGGAAACTTTTAAAACGATGAAAATGATATACTTTGCAGCTCGGTTTTGAAAAAAAAAACCCGTGTAGGTGTCCACTATCAAAATACGGTCCGGTGAAATCTCATCTTTGACATCCTGTAGTGCCTGTACCGCGACGGCGATAAAATGAACAAATACGTACAATTTATCCATACGTAGGCTATTTCCGGAAACAAAGTACGTTAATATTTGTCCGCTTACTATTTTCAGCTATTCAGGGACATTCATGCTCTTTTTTCTTGAATACGGCATTTAATATGCCACTGCATGTAGGTTGGTTCCGTAGCATGTAAGATAATTAGATGTCTGCAACCTAAATTCAGATATTAATTTCCCGATAATTATTCATACCCAACAGCAATTTTGGAAGAAACGTTCCGCAAAAGCATAATCAACTCACTGTAACCCTTTTGAAGGTATCGAAAAAAAAAATTCACTTTGGCAGCGAGATGTTATGATAAATTGATAAATGTTTACATAAAGTATTAAAATTTCTCCTCTGATACATGGCTTAAACATATTTTTATTGCTAACAAAATATGCAAATATTTTAGAGGGACTTTGTCTAGAAACTATATTTTTGTCTTTATAAATCTTTAATAATTGCAAGGATCTAGTTCCACTTTTGGAAAAAGAGATTTATTAATCATACATTCATGTGCTTGAATCTATTGCAGATTGATATTTTGGGACATTACGCAGCATTTCATTATAATATCGTAGGATACATGTTTATAAAATCCATCGTGACTAAAATAGGTGCTGTAAGTTTTGTGTCTAAAGCTTGCGCAGCAGAGAACTTATTATTAACATTTAGAAAGGTAAAAACAAAACAAAAGACCTCCACCCCACCACCCCCAATAAAAATACATTTATCTGAATTGGCTGATAAAACTGACGAGAAAGCGGTTGGGCATAGTTTATATGGTTATCTTCCACTGGGTGCATTTGTTGCCATATATAAGGCACAAACAATTAGTTCAATTACCATTAGCCTTGTTGTTAATATTTTGTCAAATTATTGTACTTTTGTGGTAAGACCGGTAATACACGCTTACAGCCTATGAAACCTTTTAAATGTTCAAAGTATATGTTGCACAGCTCATGTTTTATAAAAATTCCCTGGTAAGTTTCCACTATAAAAATCCGGTCTTGACTGCAGTACTGTTTTTCACTTATCTGCTTCAGATTGTGACCTTCGTGACAAGGGATAATGCAAGTGGATTGAGTGGATATTCTCACTTACACCTTTCCATGGTATCTTCGTTTGTCATATACAGATATTGTTGAACTCTTTGAAGGAAGATACGGTTGGTATTCGTGTTTCTCCCATAATTGTAGGTTTCATATGGTAGTGCACTTAGGATTGGTGATCTTATCAGCGGTATTAATCATGTCGTCACTTAAAGACCTTGTGGAGATGATAAATCAGTTTGATTATGAGGGACAGTCACTTAAAAATTTTCTCACTAGGAACAGACGGAAGAGGAATCAGAGATTAAAAGAGAGGGACATAGAAAGGAAAAGATGAAATTCGAGCGGCAGGCAGAGAGGAAAAGAAGGGAATTTGAGAAGAAGAAGTTAGCATTAGAAAATAAAGCTGGGAATAGAAAGATAGAATTAGGAAAGCAGTCAAAGAAGGAAATAATAGCGTGGGAAAGGGAAGCAAAGCTATAAAGCATAGAGTTAGAAGACAGGAATATGGAGAGGGAGCACAACAGAACAATTTTAATTATTACAACCTAATCAAGATTGGAAACAGGATTCTAACTCGAAGAAGTTAAGCGACTCAAAATTACTCCCGTTTGATGAGGATAAAGATAATATGGCCAGTTATTTGCACAGCTTTTAACGGTATGACTCTGTTCTGCAGTGGGCAAAGGATGATTGGTCGCTCCGTCTCAGCGCGTTACTAAAGAGTAAAGCGCTCTATGTGTATTCGCCTCTCTCCGTGAACGACACGTTGCATTATCACACGCTAAGAGAAGCACTTCTAAAGAGATTTGAGCTAACTGAGCAAGGTTTCCGGAAAGGGTAGAAATATATTAAACCTGCGAGAAGAGCAGCTTTCACCTAGTTTGTCAGCAGGACTGGGAATTATTTACAACGATGGATTGAGTGTGGGAAGGTCGAAAAGAACACTTGATGGTCTAACGGACTTCTTACTGAGAAACCAGTTGTTAACCACATTTAGTAGGGACTTGTGGCTGTTTCTGAGTGACACATCCTTGACGGATATATCTGACATGACTATATATACAAAGTAAGTTACGTCATCGGTATAAAGACCAGAGGCATCTATACCCGAAAAAGCTGGTGTTAATAAAGGTGCAAGTTGTAAGTCTAGAAAGGTTGTTGGTCGTACTGATAGACAGTGTTTCGTGAGTTGGAATGTGGCCACATCGCGTCCGATTGTCCGAAATTAAACTGAATTGTCTAAAGAGAAGCGGTTGCTATTGGAAGCAAGGGGTGGTCAGGAGGCGACAAGCGTGACAATTTTCGCGTGATAACTCGAGAACAAATAGCGCGAATAGATATTAAGTCTGTGGCGGGTGCGCCGATCAGTCAGGACGTTATTCAGTAGACCGGCATTTGTCTTTTTTTCCGGAGACGAGGGTACCGACAGCTAGTGGTACAGCCAACGGTCAAGAAGTAACGGTCGTACTCGACACCGTGTGCAGGGTCGTGGTGATAAAGCGAAGTATCGTTTGGAATGACCAAGTGCTTGGTTGGAAATCCCCGTGAGAATAGAAATCGAGACACCTTTCCTGACCGGAACTACCAAAGCGCTGTGTATGGACAATCCCATATGCGACTTAACAAATGAAATGTCGAGTGCTCCAGACTCCCATATTTATCGGATTGTCGTTTTCCTACTCTACAAGCGGTCGAAACTAGATCGCAGGTGCGGAAGGGAAAACGGTCACTCTGCAAATTGAATGTTGCGAAAGCTGTGACCGATATCTGGCTCGATGAATTTGTGCGGGAGCAAGGGTGAGATGCGTCCTTGCGCGCGACTATGGAGAAAATTGTGTCCGATACCAATAAACATTGCAAACGCGGGGGAAGTTTTAAATTTTCACGCACGAAAGGATTAATGTACATTTGATTTACCACGTTAGATAATATAAAATTCTTCAAACTTGTATTCACCAGAAATTAAGGTTCCATGTACCCAGAGTGGCACACGAGTCAAGTGCGTTTGGTGATGTAGCAATGAGAAACACAACCAACGGGGTGTTTGCCAAATTGTATTGGCCTGGGGTGAATAAGCGACGTGGCACGATTCTGTAGATCGTGCGACATTTGCCAGAAGACCGTGTCGAAGGGAAAATAGTCTGAGTACCATTAGGCCAAATGCCTTGAAATTATACCCTATTTAAATGGTTGCTGTCGATATTGTGGGACCCATATTTCCTGTTACAGATTAGAAAAGCAGGTATAACCTCACCCTTGTGGATTACGCAACTAGATATCCAGAAGCAATATAATTGCCAGCTTGCTGACATGTTCAGCAGGATAGAGGTGCCTGAATAGGTTTTCATGGATTGTGGGGCTCAATTTACTTCAGAACTTATGGCGGACGTTAGAAGGTTGCTATCAAATAAACAGTTGATCAAAACGTCGTATCACTAGATGTACAATGGTTAAGTCGAGAAATTAAACCAAATGCTACGTCAGATGTGCGCAGAGAGACCTCGGGATTGAGACCGATATCCAAACGCGATTTGTGTTTGGATATCGCGAAGTACCACATGAAAGATCGGGATTTTCGTCGCTCGGGTTGTTATAAGGCAGGTCAATTCGTGGTTCTATGCGGATTCTGCGCGAACTATGGTCGGGTGATGTCGCTGACGAGGAAGTAAAAACGACCTACCAATACATTGTCGACTTCCACAGAAGATTCGAGAGTACGTGTCGGATTGCACACGACGAGCTCGCGAAGTCGGGCAGTAAGTATGCAAAATATTACAACTGCGGAACGCAAGCTAGGAAAGGTAAAGTAGGTGATCAAGTGTTGGTACTTCTCCCTGCTAGTAGCAACAAGCTATTGGTCCAATGGAAAGGGCCCTTTGAAGTCAAACAGGTTAGGTCAAAATGGAATACAGGAGGATAGGTTAAGAATATGTATGAAACGATATACAAAGAGGTCCGGGGAAGATATAGAAAATGGGGTATTCGATGTACCATATACTGCAATCATCGAAGACGAATTGGGTGACTAACGAAAAGAAGAATCCAGTACAGTAATTGCCCTAGAGTGCCCGATGGGGGTGGAGAAATAAAGAGGAAATAAGGCCAACGTGTGTACAGAGTTACCCGAAGGTCAGTGTAGTCAAATTGCGGAGATTGTAAATAGGTATCCATATGTGTATAGCGACAGAGCAGGTTATACTGGGTTAATAAAGCATAAAATAAGATTAAGGACATCAGAGCCAATCAAAATCAAGGGCTATCCAATACCCTTTAATGCGCGGGAGACAGTCAACAAGGAAGTAAAAAATGATGGACCCGGAGGTGATTGAACCATTGAACTCCTCGTATTCATACAACATGGTGCTGGTCAGAAAAAGATAGAATGAGCAGTTTTTGCATGCCAGATATCGCGGGTTTGTTTTCGAAATTGTCAGGGTATCAATATATTTCGAAATTAAATCTAATCAAAGGCTATTGGCAAGTGCACATCGCTGATGTTGCCCTCGTGTTAACGGCAGTCGCAACTCATAAAGGTCTAGATCAATTTAAAGTAATGTCTTTCGGTTTGGTGAAATGCTGCGCGTCGTGCTGTAGTGTTATGAGCAAATTGTTAAATGCCATGGGAATCGTAGATAGTTTCGTTGACAATTATTCTGTGTATACTGTTACGAAACTATGGTAAGAAAAACATAACAAAAAGAAAGTGAAACCAACAATGTTTGTAAATCAACAAACAATTTATTTATAAATAATTAATGTGAAAATTAAACGACACTTACAGTAAAGTGTGTTAGTATCGCATATTCTAATTTGGAATGTTTGGGTCATGTAATCAGTGGGTTAGGAGAGTTGACAAAACCACTCTGAAAAAATTGAAGCGATCATATACATTTCTAGACCAGAAACAAAGAAATAGGCTATATCGTTTCTTGGATTAGTGGGGCAATCGACTCAGAATGAGCCTAGCCTCAGCCGTGTCTGTCAAACCGGAGATAGTCGACTCCCAATGACCATCGCCGCATAGCATAACTGATTACAAGGCATCTGAGTAAGTAATGAAAAAGCGAAAGAGTCTGCCAGTACTTTTAGTGTCTGTTGCAGCTGAACAACCACTACACGGAGACATAATCATGATACAGTCTGCTTTATAGTACAGCTTTGATTAGAATGAGCAGAAATAATCCATAAGCTGTCTCTAGGATCGAGTGTAGTACCGAACCAGTGCATTGTTCTTACTATAGCTAATCCTTGAAACAGACTAGCTCAGTAGTGCGCTGTTAAAGTAATACAAATTAATTGTTAATAATCCGTTTGTTGTATCTTGACCGATAACACATTTCAGTTTTCTCCAAATTTTGAATATCTGGACAAATATTCTTTGGCATACTCCTGTTTATCTTTTTCAGAGTTTTGTCAGGTGTTGTTAAAATGTTTTCCCTATATGTCAATGGTATATAAACAATCGCTTTGGAGGAATTACCGCATATGTATTAATCATGAGATTTAGCAGCACAATGGCAAGGTGTGATTGGCTGTTGCCACCTGAGGTTAACTTAGCATAACGTACATACAATTGTAGTGCTGGCCCTAATCATTATACAAATTCGCACACAGAAAGCACATGGTTACTGTTAATAGACTGGGTAATCCTGTTATTGGTTTTCCATCCATATGAACAGCCATTTGTGTCAGAAGCAAATAAAAATGATGAGATCAAAGAACATAATATTTGAACTTGAAATTAACAATTTTAAGATGTTCTTGTCCGCGTTCGTGCTTATAATTCAACTTCTGTAAGCCGTCGTGTGCCCTTCAGTAGTACTTTATGTTTACCCTTAATTGGAAGGGTTTATCTTTTTAAAGTTGTATGCAGGTCTTCATTTTTATGTCTTGAAACGTTACGTTTAATTGGTATCATACAGCAATCATTGTCATGAGGTACTGTTAAACGATAACATACACACATACACAGACACATCAAACAGTTGGGACAGACCATAACTCTACGTTCAATTGGAATCGATAGTAAAATCAATGCTTACCACAAAAAAGTCCTTTGTATTTGTCGACAGTGCCTGATGGACACTCTGTACATGTGGAAAGTTTTTCATCATAATACTGGTTCGATCCACAGCATTTGCCATTACTTCTGAGTGCCTTAGAATGGTAAACTTTCCGATTCCTTTGTTGTTCCACGGCATGCAGAAGCCTGTAGAAAATACTTAAACTTTACTATTCTTGCACACACCTAAACAAATGGCAAATTTCATAGTTAGAAAAGAAGTCGAAAATATGCGAAACATGTTTAAGACATGGGCAGATGCTATCTGTTTAACTGTTTGTATTTCATAAATTAACAAGAATAGTGTTGGAAACAAGATATAATCTTTAGCCGTATGTTGATATATTATTTAAACAATGTTATGTTTGACGTTTTAGACTACAGCGTGTTAAGAGACATGGTAATGCAAAAAATAAAAAAGGAACGCCATGTGAGAAAGAAAATATTTTGGCGCAAAAGTTCTTAGAGGTTTTTCAGGGTTATTAATCCCACGAGAAATGTTGACACAACATTGCAATGACAGAAACAGTTTCTGAAAACAAAATGTTCCCTAGAATGCAGCCAGTCAACCTTGCGTACCATAGAACCAAATCACACACACTTTCCTGATTTGTGACAACTTAATTTTCAGTGTATTTGATTAATAGTATGTGTTCAAAAAGAGATTCACCTCAGTGCCACATAACTTCAGTTCATAATGATCACAACTACATGATACTTCTTTGTAAATCATGGTACACGACAAGAGTTATGTATTTGTTTTATACAATTAGAAAAATCTAAGACAGAATGAATCAGAGCTTACTAAGGAGAAAGGGTATGATTTACTTTGAAATTTCATTGTTATAGTCCTGCGCCTGTCTCAAGGAATATTCTTTCTCATGAAGAACACATAATTGTAGCGCAACTTTGAGAGGTATATCTGTAGAAGGTACAGTCAGATTTGCGTCTTTGTAACCATACATTTTAATATTCCATTGTGCATAGATAGATGAGCAGATATCACAAGCAGATGACGCTGTGGAAAAACAAAATTAAGTGGTAACTATAAACACCAAAAGAAACAAAGATGTATACATGCAACTTACAAATACGCTCACCTTTTTTCCGGCAGCCGGTCGCTAATAAGTATGGAACCTGTTTTTGTTACAGACATAAATATTATGTGTAGTCAAGGCATCTTCATCAATTTTCATTTTCCATTTCAATAAAAGAATTGTGTAATTAGCCTTCACTTAAGTCTACCTGAATCTAATGTCATTTCTCTTAATGCGCCAATGTACATTTATCTTCCCCCGTAAGAAATATGCACAAATTAGTGTAATTAATGCTCATATGGATTAATCTAGGGAAAACACTTGTAAGGAAGTCAGTTTAAGTGGAGATACTTACGTAAAACGCTTGTTAGAGCGTCATTTCTATATATGTATGTATATATAAGCTAATTCCCATTTTGTCCACTTGAAGAAATATGCAACATATTGTTATTGCCTGAATAACCTATATATATATATATATATATATATATATATATATATATATATATATATAATGGTGATGTGGGATGACATGTTAAATAAAAGACGTACAATATAAACGGCAAAAAAACATCTTAGTAAAATGAAAAGGATATCATGATTTTTTTAATAGCTGGCAGCCAGAAGAAAATATGGTGTCACTAAATTAATTGCGTGCATAATTTTGGTAGTATAAATGGAAAGATATTGCAATTGTGGTAAAATACATGGAACGTCAAAAAGCACTTTACAGAAACTCCTAATGTTATGAACTCGAACTGGTATCATAATGGAGGAAATTATAAAATCAGAAAAAACAACCAAGAAGAACTATATGCGATCGTTGAAATTGCTTTTTAAAAAAGTAGGTCCATATACAATCACAAGAAAAGTAAATGTTATACTAATGTTCGGATTCAAAACAATCAATAAATAGTTACAACTTTTGCTTAATACAAAAATACTGAAATCTGAAGCAAGAAGATTGCAGCCTCATCTAATTCGTCTTCCAACGAGAAGAGAAATAATGATAATTCTAAGACAAGCTTAAAAAATATCCAAAATATATACCAATATTTATTCATTATTTGTCAGGTTACAATTCCCATCTGATTATCATGACCTTAGTTTAAAAAAGATCCAGATAAAGATGTAACAGTCCTACAAAATAGTCATCAAAATACATTTCATTTAGTAAGAATTTTGCAATAGATAGACTTGAAAATAGATATACTTGAAAAAGACGAAAAAGCAGCTTTTATAAAGAGAACACGCATATATCAAGATCGTTTGCGCTTATGGGACACCAGGAAGAACAACTAAAAATCCATATATACCTGTCCAAAAATAGTAAAAAACAAAGTATAAAAAATGGACAATCAAGGAAAATATATCTTGGAGTGACAGACAACGTTTTGGTGGCATTTTACATGTGAATTTTGGTGTAGCAGCATATGTGCAAGACTGTTTTAAAGATTATCGTTTAGCACCAGAAAAAAGAATTTCTAAGAGTTTCATTTATCACAATAACAAAAGAAATTGACAGAAAATACAAAGGATACAAAACCTTTAGTTCTTAAATCATAGAGTACGTTAAAAACCAATGAGAGGTCTAGTATCCACTATCGTAATTTGAAGCTGTATATTTAGTTAGAGTATTTTTATTCCGTCAGGAGCCATGGTTAAAATTATACATAAAACTGAATACATCATGCAATTTTGAGAGAAATGAAAAACAGTCATTGACTTTAAACAAAATTTTGTAAGCTTTGTTCGGTAAGCAGATTAAACATTTAAGAAAGAGAACGAGTGTGAAAACGTTTACCAAAGAAAATATATATTTTAAACTTCAAAAGAATATTTAATTACAAAGGAGAACAATAAAAAAAAATACATTGTGTTGGTTGGTCAAAAGAAAAACAAAATAGATTTAACGAAACCAATTTATGGTATACTTACAGTGATAGATGTAAATAAGCTGATTATGTGAGACCTCTCCTATAACAAGTTCAAAAACCAATATGGTGATAAAATGAAATATTAAAGGACAGACACAGATTCGTTACATATTCGCACAGAGATAGATAGCTATTGCAATGACATAACAGAAACATAGTCTATGTATCTAAACCATAAATCACCAAGAGATGAATATAATTAGATCCTACCATCACCAGATGTACAATGTGACGTTACATAAGGTTGTACTAAGTTGTTATGATGACAAGAGATATTCAGTGGAAAGCATAAGCATACCTCGATATAGTTACTCCACCGCCTTGTAATCAAACGGGCAATCCAATATCATTCAAAGTTTATTTATTTTGTTTTATTTGAACTTTTCATCTACTTCATTTTTCATAACCATAGGTACTATATCATTTTAAGTGAAAATATTTGCCATATATTTTTTACCTTTTGTGTAAAAGATCACTACAATTCTAACATTTTCACGAAGATCTGTTTTTCAGAAGCTAATTTGTTGCACTATCACCCACACATATATTTTTTTTAACGTCTACCACTGAATGCTAACTTTGTTAGACTAGTTGCATTATTGTTTGCATCTTCTAAGCTTTCTCCGTAATTTATAAGAAATAAAGTATTAGTTCAATCGTAAACCCTAATGAGTAATTCTAGACATTGATATATTTTATCACCTGGATCTGTCACATTTATATTATAATTTCTAAAACAATCATTTTCTGCTGTACATAGTACATAAATTATGGAGAGATGATGACAATAAAGTCAAAGACGTTCTTATATTCTGTTTCAATCAAATCCAGTGCAAATTTATAACACCACCTATAATCATATTATAAAATTCTTTGATACGCATTTAATAGCTAAAACTGTATAGATTTTATCTGGTTATTCTGCATATTTACATGGGCATCAGACGCATCAACGTTTTCTATTCTTTTTATCTGTTGGAGAATGCCTTTTTGAATACTGGCTAATTTATGGCCTGTGCTTTGCAATCTATTTTCTTGTGTGCCTCTCAAATCAAGAAAAACGCAATATTAATGAATGAAAGAGTTATTAACACTTAAACAACTAAATTCGTTATGTTTTTGTTCCTCATCAAAGAAATAATGTGTTGCTTCTGTAAACAGTTGCTTCATTTATAGCCCTATATATAAAATATATTGGGAATACTTTCACAGTAATCACTGTATTTTCTATTGCTGAATTATAATACATTTCTAAATAATTTTCTGTATTTTAAAACAGTATCAAGATTCCATTTAGACTAATTCTTGGTGAATGAAGATTGGCATGTGTCAAAATTGTAATAGCTGTCACACCAATAATTCTCCCTCTTGTGGTGTAATCACGAAACAATGCTATTGCATTGATGTACTTTTCTATAACAGATTTAGCCATTATATTAGAAGTAATTGTATCGTACTGTAGACAAATGTTTTCAAATCATAATCCTGATTTGCACCTACTGTTACTTCAGATGCTTTCTCCAAAGTAACTTTGAATCTCAAATCTTAAGGAAAAACTAAATATCTGGAAATACAGTGGTATTCTAAATTTTATTTCGTATACAATAAACTGAACAGTTTATGTCTGTTTGTTTTGGTTTTTCTTTAAACCATTGTTTTCTTGCAACTGTGAGCAAGTGTTTTTGTTAGCTGTTATCTTATCTTCCAGCTTTATTACATCATCTTAAAAAGCGTTAACTAATTTATTGCTCATATCTTTATTTAAGTTTTGAATGTAAAATACTATTGTCGTCTGATATTTCTTTATTTTCTCTATATCACTCTTTCCTGCATCTCTCTCTGAGTTTATCTTTGATTCCATTGCTTGCAGGTATATCTGAATATTTGGTATTGTATGTGTCCTTTCGCTTGCACATTTTCTTATATTTTGCAAAGCTTTAATGGCATTTGACAGAGTAGCATATTTCTGCTTAAGCAAGCCCCATGCATCTAAGATCTGTATCTTTTTTCGTCAATTTAATTTTGTAAATCTTCACTCTTAGTAGCTCATTCAGCTCCACTTTGTTCCACATATGTTGATTTATTGTATACTTGTTCTAGCCATGCTATAGACATTTTTAATGAATATATTTAAAAGTGTTACGTACTTGAGTATCAACACGTCTTTGCATAAGCTGTCAAGTATATGCATTAGTTTATTTTACCAGATCACCTAATTTTTAATAAGGTTGTTTTTCACGTTTATGTCACTGTTTATTCAATAGTCTAGTACCGGCCTTTACTTTTTATCTATAGATTTTAAACCAAAATCACTAGGACATCTCAATGAAATTGCTCCAGCCATGTTATTTACTTAGCATGAAATGGCAACAACGCGAAAAACATATGTTACAAGCATATGGTAAAAATGTATTACTTATCCGTCTTAATCTGTAATGCTGATATTCAATCTGTTTATGGTTCATCTTTGTAATGACCATTATCAAGGTATGAAACAAAGTCAGGGTGAAACACATTTTTAACAAGAAGATACTTTAGTAAACCTGAATAATATCGGTTTAAGTCATTTTTAATGTTACTGATCTGACCGAGAACATCTATAAACTATTAGGTTTCAAAAGCCCACAGACTGTACCCAATTCAGAAGATATTTATATAGATCTTTTATTATTGAATCCTTGCAATTTATAGTTGTAGTTGTTTATATACACGGTGTGATTTAAACTTTTGAATTGTGATTTAAGCACGTAGTACCAATACTTTCTTCATTGTCGTTATTAGCTGTCATACATAGCTCTTTGACTTTGTTCATGTACATTTCAAGGCTATAGAAACTGTCCAAAATTAAACAGGTTTTTATCATTCTTATCGTTTATGACCTCAAAATATATTTCCTGTAAAGTAATGGATAATTTACCATCCCTGTTATCAATTGGATTTTTAAAATAATTTCTTTTTGAGGTTAACCTTCTATGGTAATATAACTTTCCATTTAAACAACGCATATTAAACCAGTTCACGTTCAAACAAACAATAAATATGGATTTTCCATTTACGTTTGTATTTTCTTATTTTGTTGTAACTGTAAGCTTGTCCATAATCTCTTTCCCTTTTTTGTCTCTGCTCTAAAATAGGTTTTTATCACTGTTCAATATTTTTTTCTGTTATTTATTTTCTTCCTCATTACATATTGTATCTCCTTGTATTTGTTATAATCGGTAACTATCAAATTAAATTCCACATGACTTAGTTTAGTATTACTTGTTGCCTTACTTGCCATGTAATCCATACTGTTTAACGTAACTATGGCAGATGTTAGTATTTCATCATATCTTTAAACTTTGTTAAATACTGGATTGTGTTTAAATGGTTTAGCAACAAACTTTATTAAAGTTGCACCCGCACTAAAGGCTAGAAGAATAATACTCACTGTTGCAATTTATATAGTAACAGCTGCAACACGCATCACACCAAAAGCAATCTTACAATCTTCAATTTATTTGGCAACAGTTGATGTAAATATTATTAATAGCCTACTTCCAAATAATTCGACACAATTTTTTTAACTAACGTTTTGATCTCTAACTTGTCTTAAGCTCATCTTTAAATTTTAGTAGTAGAAGTTAATTATCAAAAATAGTGTAGCATGCATGGGGACCAAAACATGCATAAACAACAAAACAACAAAGTTGTTACTGGGTTCAACAAACACACCTATTGTGAAATTAATTTTAAACCTATGTAAAAAACAAGGAATCGAACAACGAATCTAAATAGATAAGTGAATAAGTACAATAAACAAAGATATCACAAAGACGGCACATTTAACATAATTCACAAGACAAGTGTGAGAATTGTACAGGCAATGAAACAAAGCTGAAATGGAAGAGATTTTGCAATCTTGTGAAGTAAATGAGCGCAAGTAGTTGGATATTTAGCGGGTTTAGAAAATAACTTTGGAGAAAATATGAATATCATTGATTCAAAAGTTAGAGTCAAGATCTTACTAGGCGAAAGGTTAAAACAGGTCATTAAAGAAAAAGGTGTAACAACTGATGCGACCTATTACGCCCATAGGTACGATAGCCGTATCTTTTGACCTAATCATAGCAAATGTTGCAAAAGGTTTAACAGGATGTACAGGAACGGCTAGTGGTGGTAGCGGTAATTGTAGTGGTGATAGAGGTAGCACAGAGTCATTCGTTGACAACGTTAAACAAAGTATGACAAATATTGCCAACTATTTGCTTGAGTTAGCTAAGAACAAGCAGCAACATTGTTTGACATAATTGACAGTGTAATAAGCTGGCTTTCTAAATTAGCTGGACAAGTTAATTTGTTAAGGTGATAATGTCAAGTTCTTTGGAATATGAATAATTAGCTTCTTTTCTTTCTTGTTGCAATTGTAATTAAAGGTTTATATTTAGCGACAATAGGGATACAAAGAAAAACGGCAAGAAGAGTGAACAAATAATAGCCCATTCTAAATAGTTATATTGTAATTTTTAATAAGATCATACATGATATTACAATAATTTAGACTGAAGTATTTTATCACTCAGATTCGTTGACATTTTGAGGAGTGTAACAGCATAAGGTTATTGGTCTGGAAAGTTTGTAAAACTGTTGTGCAATAGCATTGGTGGTGTTGTTTAAATAACTTTTATTGTAGCCATGGTGTTGTTTTCAACATGTTATTATATTTTTATTGGTGAAGTAGCATAGAGTGTTATTTTTAAACACACACATATATGGTTGTAGGCTGGGCAATTTAGCATTGAAGAAAAAATGTTGGTAAGGGTAATATTTTGTGGCTGGGGAAATGATTGTAAAAGAGTTTCATGGGAGTAGAGTGTTGTTTCAAATATTTTAGTAGGTCAGAGTCTCTACCCTTTATTTTTGATGTATCTCGCTTCCTAGTGGCGTGTGGTGAGTGGAAGGCGGTTCCTAGTGGTGCGTGGTTAGAGGAAAGGGGGGGGGGGGTATCTATGAAGTAGATAAGGAACATTTTGTACATTTCAGTAGTTTGTTGAACAAGTGAAATCACTGAAATATGAACCAGAAACGGTCATAATTTTTTTTATTTTCATGGTTGAAAGATATCTGTGTTGCTTTCACAGAGCAAACGGCGCAACTAAACATCACCCTACAGTCTTATTTAAAATACCTTTTGTTACTGCGCATATTTTTGGCATATCTCGGCAGTTATCATTGTAAGGGTTACGTATTTCCTTCTGCCGGCACTCAGATCCGCCTTCCCCTTCTCTGTACGTGTACCTGAGTTTGGTTCGGGGATATATCACATATTCCGTACCATCAGGCGGTGTGAGCTGGTTTCCAACAGTTGCTTGCACTTGAACTTGAACCTTGCTCATAGAAATAGATAGCATACTTAGTTTCTAAGTTATATGTGCTTTAAACAAGATAGTTCACTTTACTTCATAGATAGTATTGGTTTATTTCTGCCGCCATTGTTATATTTGCTTCCATGTGTTTATTGCTTGGCTACATGGAACATTTATTGTCATAGACATAATTCTTTAAAGTCATCGTTTCTTTTTAGAAAAATACCCTACCATTGTGTAAATATTTAGTTAATCATATTACTTTTTCCTTCAAATGAATCGCGTGAAAGACGTCTTTTTCAATGACACATATCCTTAATGGACACAATAATGAATTTTAGATAAAAATAATTGAGATCACTTGATATTCAGCACATCTACTTACAACTGATTCTGATTGATGATTAGTAACATCTCTATCTACCACACCGAGAAAAACAATTCCGTCCTTGGTTTGGTTCTGATCAGTCGCAGTTCTCTGTCTAAAATACATTTTATCCGACATGTGAGAAACAATGGTCGCCTGATATTGTGTACTATTAGTATTTTATGTTTGAAGAAACAGAGATGCTGCTACGCTGTTCTTGCCGTATACAGTACTGTTGTTCTCTGTACTGTAAGCTATGCATCGGTATTTTCTTTTGACAAAAGAATGTCCCCTAATCTTATTATGTATACAACTATCGAAATTTGAATTTGTATATTAATTATTGTGTGCTTTTAGTTTGTATGTACTTTCACCTTTCTCAACTATGATATTTAAACCACACATTGGTTGCTCGATCGATTCATGTCATTTGAGCTTGAATTCTACAGTACTCGAAGCAAATAGTATCGTATTACATGTCAGATGAACCAAAATAAATTACATGTTGTTATTCTTAGCAATTTTAAGGCGAAAATCATACTGAGACACTGAACTAATATATACATTGACTGTAAATGTCCTGTGTTACCGTATAATTCAAATGACGATCTACTATCACCAAGAAAGTGTATGTGGATTGTAATACGTCACTAATCCCTCAGTCGCACCTGATATTTATTGATTTTATTGTCGGGCTACCGTATATCTTATTCTTTATACGCTATAATGTTTTGAACAATTTGTATCTTGCGTTGTAGTTTTTGAAGGTGGAGTGTCCTGAAAGAGAATGATATCCCTACATGAGTTAGTTCACGGAGAAAAGTACAATGTGCCAATGCGCTAGAAGTTGTTGATTTTTTATTTTAGTATTGTAGGATCATTACACGAGTAGGGTGAAGGCTCTATCGTAATTACTAGTGTTCATAGTGGTAATTAATTAATGTATTAATTATTTAATTACTTCCCTAATGGCGGCATATCTAAACTACCTGTTATTATTATTATTATTATTATTATTATTATTATTATTATTATTATTATTATTATTACAGTGCAATGATTCAACTTTTTAATTGGTTTTCCGATCTAAAATTTTTATTGAACAACATACCTGATTCTTGGTCTTGCTGACAACTGGAACGTAAATCTCAAATCGTTGAACAAACATCTTATCATGTCTTTGATACGATGAAATCCAATTGTGGTCTATTAACCACTCACTGTCTGGAATCTTAAATACCACATTTTTCTCGGCATACAGATCTTTTAGGTTGATATAAGCCTTATCTCCCGGTTTCGACGGCTTTGTAGGGATGCTCTGAAATTCTAACAAGGTCGTGCATGTCAATTTAGTTCTACTCAAAAGAGACGTTATTGATGTTTCTGCCCCAATGCATTCACGGGGTAGATGCCCCTCTGTGTATGTTAATATGTCGCAGTAAGAGTCTATGGCAGTTAGGATAGATATCTTGTAGCAGATCATTGAGAAGGCTGATAGGAACTGAAGCTCGTCGATTATTTCAGGGTTGTCAACGCCTTTAAGTTTTGCTGCGTCGAAATCTGAATTAATAACATTAGCCGCCTCGGATGATGTAAAAGCCCTCATACAAGTCATAAGAGCGTCCATCAGTTGAAACTGGAAATCGTAAATCTCTTCATAAATGGTGATCATCTTTTGAACCTCTACTTTTGCATTCGGACAGGTTCTTTTTGCAGTCAAAATTGTCTTGGTTATACCGGAAACTGTCCCAGAGGTTGAGTCTATAATGTCACATGCTTCATCAATAAGGATTTCCCAACTTACAGTTATTGCTCGCAAATCGTCCTTTGTAACTGCTGGGTTATAATTATTGTAAGCATCAAGGAATGTATTCTTCTGAGCTTTAAATTCTGATGATGATGATGATGATGATGATGATTCAACAGTCTTTAGATTGTTTATAAAACTGACAACAGAGTTTAAATATAGTTCATTTTTACTGAGTTTGTCAACAAACGTTCTGACCTCTTTGATCAGGCTGTCGAGAGCGTCCTTCAGTTTGGCTGCTTTCGCAACATTGACCATGGCCTGAGAGACTCCTTGAGTTGCCTCAAGCAAGTCAACAGCACTTCCACCGTCAAAAACTAGTTTCAATGGATTACATGCTTCTGCCATCCTAAAACTTAATTTTAGAACGGTCTCTACCTGGTCCCCAATCACTGCCGCCAATGCTGCTTTTATTATTTCGTTCATAAGGCTGTCAATTGTTTTGGATGATTGTACTGATGCATTTTTGTACATGTCCAATGTGCTGCCTATGTAATCTATATCAACTAGAGCTATTTTCCGGTCGAAATTTGCTATTTGTTTGAAATAGTTCTTGAGTTCTTCGAAGTTATTTTGCATCCTTAATTTCACATGTTGTGCCACAATTAGCAAGGAACGTTGTGCTGTTTCACCAATATTCAAAATCTGCTCAAATCTTTTTTCTTGCAGAAATTTCTCATAATCTATAGTTGTGCTTATTTGCTTGATATTTCCCCTTCTGTTCTTTCCAACAAGATATCCCGATAAAGAATCTATAATACCGTTAAACGTACAGATGGTCCTCTTCATGGATGGAAATTGAGCAGCATGATCACATGGAAGGTCGACAGTGGAAGGAAGTAGCTCTAAAACGGCACCAATAGTTTGAATCTGATTTTTTTCAAGGGAGTCAAATAAGTAGAAGGTGATCTCTTTAATCCATTTATTGACTTCGCTGTCTTCTGTAGATAAGAAACCCTGTGCTTCTGAGGATGGGTGCACTTCTAGAAACTCCAACTTTACTGCATAGAAATATAACCTCAGTGCATTTTTCAGTATTTCGGAGGCGTTGTTATACCATTGATCTCGTGTGACATAAGTTAGGAATTTGTCAATTTTATCTGCTGTGTTCGTCCATGTCTTGATCTTGCACATTTTCTCTGAAGATGAAACCGTGCAAAATCTATCAATCTCTTGTCGAAGCCCTTTTGCGTTGACATTGTCATACACAGACTTCATACGAAATAATACATCCAAAGATTGCAAACGGGACAGTTTAGCCATAAAAACCCATAAGTGCTTTAGCGTTGGACCACAGTCAAGTCTAGCCATCCTAGGATGCTGGAACCAAGCTGCGATGTAATGGGCAAAGTAATACCAATTAGACTCGAACGTGTAGCTAAGTGTTTCTTGTAGTTTTCGGACATCATGTTCAACAAGGTTACCGATGGTAGAAAAGTCTCTGAATGCACATATAAGATCATTGTCGGTCTTTGATTCTTTGCAAAAATCCTCTGCCTCCTTCAGTTGCTCCTGCTTATCTGAAGAGTTAAATATGCTTTCACCTGCAATGTTTAAATATTTATTCCAGGTAGCATTGAAGTTGTCTGGATCCGGTCCGTTGTGTCTTCCCGGAAAGGCAAGAATGAGGCACAGTTTTCGGTAGTCATCGTGAGCCGCTTCGAAATATCCTTCATCACAAATACAGATGCCGCAACTCATCAATAAAACAAGCCAAGATATGATGTGCAACCTCATTTTTGGCATAAAATACAATAATTTTGTTCTTTACTACAGCAAATTCCAACACGTCCCCTCAAGATAATGGCTAAAATCCCACCTTCATGAACCAATATAGTAACTGAAAGTGTTAGCGGTTATACATGATTCATATTTATTTTAAATTGGAGTAGATTATGAGCCTATTGGATATTAATATTTTCAGAGGATATGTTAATTTGTTAAATTTCTATAATTTGCACCTATAATGGGCGATATTCTCTCTTAAGTCTTTGTGTCTGTCTGTATCAAGTAAGCGAACTTTTTTGGATGGTTCATTGCCGCAACCTATCCAAACCTGTCAACGAATAGCAAAAGTTAAACCTCTATTAAATCGCTATCATCCTATATCTGAAAATAATATGTTCAGTGTGTTTAAGTACGAGCACTAAATTGTTGCATGCTCCCAAATTTCATAAGTTCCGGAGTTTTCCACAACCCATCACATCCATTTTGGTAATATGGGATTGCGGGCTACACGCAAGAGTCACTTACCTCTGCCCTCTGTAATTGAAGAGCTTGACAATGTGCAAAACTACGCACCTCCGAAACTGAAGATCTGACTCCAATCAACATAAGCAATATTACGTTTTGCAAAAGCACATGCTAACACATTGTTACGAAGAAATTTACATAGTTCAAATTACAATCAAGACATTTATTAGATGGACCTTAACAAGTTATCAGAACAGACAAAGTAAAGGGACCAAGTGTTTTCACCAATTTTGTTAGACTCTTAACATACATCATCGCCGGCGTAAGGATACTATCCAAAATTCTATAGAAAATCATCAGATATCAGATGGCGCTTACTTCGCGGCGATGGTACAGAGTGGCATTCTTCGTTATCAGAGTTAGGCAAAATTTTATGACGCATAAATTGTATGTTTTTATCATTCATTTACCAGCATATTTGTCTATCCGTTGAATTATTGTGTGTTGATATGATATCATTTGATATATAAGTTATTTACCTGATAATTGTTAATATGACATTAGTTAATATACACCCTCTGTTGAGTGTACATATTTACCATAGCACTTATAAAGGACTGAATCCTTGGGTTCTAACTCGTTCCTCGTGCTCCGTTAAACGTTTATACATTGTAAACCATATACGATCAATTGCTAGGTGAATACATTATATACCAAGTACTTAAAAAAAAGGAGTCCTTTTTTACCAACGAAGATTGTGTGCAAACAATATGTTTGAGCATGGGTAGCATCACTAATCAGCAATCGACAAACAAATAAAAATAGTCCTGATCATCGACGAACTACAGATCAAAAGGTCTGTCCCATACATACAACCTCTAAGGGCATTGCAATACAAAGGCAGAGATTTAATGGTACCTCGCCATGTCAAAAGGCTGCCCTGCCCATCATAAATCTGATCCTATTTAAAAAAGACAGATTTTTGTTTCAAAATGACACGTCTGACTCAAAATCACAGATGGTTACAGCTATAATGGATTAACTTGGACTGGCCTGAAGAAATATATGCGAATGGAAACTTAGTTGCTAATCTCCACCGAAAGTTATTTAGTCAGCAAATGTTAAGTAATGCGCTAAATATGGCAGTGGCTTGAAAAAACAAAAACAAAAAAATGTGATGTGCATATCGTATTATGTTGCTCTCCATACGGATGTATCGATAGTTATTACAAAGACACAGATCATTATGCAGATGTTATTTCTTTGTAAAAGATTATATGTTTTTTTTTAGTAATAAACATCTATACATCTATTCATCTATATATCTATTATGTCTGCCTATCTCTCTGTAAGCAAGAATTTACATACAAGCAAACAGAATTACAATTTAATCCACACAAACATATAGGCAAATATATGTATAGTTGGATAATCTGAATATACAAATTCTGCGTCGTCCGAGTTTTGTTTAACTCTGATAATGGAGAATACATGAACTCAGTGTTCGCACTTTAAAAAATCCTCACATCACGATTTACAGATATCGGATTTTGGTTCTCGGTTTTTATGACCTGGTTGAAAAGGAAACGACAATACACCAACCGGATATGATCTCTTATATGATACATACATAATTATAGTCATGCAAATAAACAGATACAAGCCGATATAGACAGAAAGGGTGTCTATTTAGGTATATTTGCGTGCAACAACATGATAAAGGCTTTCACCAGTCCATATCACCTAGTATATAGCATATCAATATTTCCACCTACGCTGATCTTTCAGATACCTAGTTTGCAAGAGAGAATACCCATGATTGAGAAAGTGACCAAAAAAAAAAGACTTGTTTTAGCCGGCCTGGTTGTTTTTTGAATGAACGCAGCACTTTTCAAAGGTCAGCAATACAAACAAGCAGCATGCACATAAACGCAAAGTAACCACACAAGAATACACTTCAGCATTGTACTTTAAAATGATGTGGTTACTTGCATCTCTGTAACGATAAAAACTGACACATGCGCGATCAATAAATGGAGATATCTAAAGCAATTCGACTGAAAACTTAAACTGTCTTGCGAATATGACCAGTACAGTAAAAATATGTGACGTTTCAACCACTCAATGACGAACTACATCGTATTAAATAAGAATAGATGTGTCGCCACTTGCAAAATTACGCTATCTATACCAACTAAAAAGTAGCCATTTTACCAAAATGCTCCTTAAGAGTCGTATCCCAGAAAATCTTTTTCAATAAATAAGGTAAATTTAAATCTTTAGGAAGTTATAGTTCTGACATTTTAATTGCTTATGTTGCCTATTATATCCCCTAAATGAACAGGTTTGAAGGTTCTTAGGCGCAAAATCCAGTCAGTTTGTTTCTTTGTTCTGCTTTTCATTCTCCAGTTTTAATTTTATTTAGTTTTGCATTTTCATTTTTTATTGTTTATGCGAAGGCTTTTGCCCGTGTCTATGTTGACAAAGGCACTTGCTTTAAACGTGTGATTGCATGTGTTGCATTGTTAGTTCCCGCATGATTTGAAGAAACTAAGAGGCGATAAGTTTACCTTTGGTTGTAGTTAGGTCTGCGGTATGCTTTGACAAATTTGTATTGAAAAGTATTACATGAAGTCATTGAAAGACGAAGTGTGTCAAGTGGTACACTAATTTTTTCATGAGCAAGAAAGTCAGTTGCGTTTTGCAGATACAAGGAAAATGTTTATGTGTGTAGCATTATGAGGAATGATGATAAAAACAAACTTAAACAACAACAACACAAAACAATCAACGATGCAATTTATAGGGTACAAACGGTAGACTAGAAAGACATTACAGAATACAAAGGAAGGACAAATATTGAAAGAATACACTTTGTCCTAACGTTCCATCCAGTTTTCAGAATCATTTGAAATAAATGGCATATTATTGGATTCATTATCGTCCGAAACATTAAGGGAACTTCACGAATAAACCTGTTATCGCGTACCGCAGACGTAATGTTGAATAACATACAAGTCACGACAGACCTAAAATAAAATCGGAGGCAAACAAAACAGTCCTTGTCTCATCCAATGCCTGTAGTAACATAACATTTGTTAGATTTAATTAAAGATATGTTACTTGGAAAATATTTCACGAGATTTAATTTTCCGGGTGAATTTTATGTCAAAATTAGCCGAATATCTTCGGCTATTATAGATAGCGTCACATCTTTCCGTATATAAGCCTATGTTTTGCTCTGTTTTCAGTAGATCTTCAATGTATGGTCGAATGGTCTTCACTTTTACTGTACTTTAATATTGGAAAGATAGTGAAAGCTGTCGATGAATAAATAACAAATTAAGCATTCTTCATTGATTGATCTCTTATTTTTCAACTTTGTCAGTATATAGATACATGTTGGTTTCTTAGACAGGGAACCGTCGATCCTTAAAGCGCACAAGCATAGTAAAACTAGTGTTAGGACCGCGCTTTGTCACTTTTCCATAGGTTATACTTCTTTAAAGCTCTGGAGTCGCGGTACCTCAGTTAGTAGAGTGTCGGACTCGCAGATTCAATACCTGCCCAAGCCACCCCAGGTCTACTGTCCCATTTCCTCGGCATAATATAGCCAATAATGTGTTAAAAGTACTGTTGAAACCCACAAAACAAACCTACAATATTTTAGTCTCTATATCATACTGATTGAGGCAATACTCCTCGTGGAATGTTGGTAACTTCTTGTATAAAATGACAATTTATTCGCTCTTGGCCCTAATGTAACTAAATCAGAATTTAATCACTGAATACATAGTTTACATCTACAAAACACCAAGTATTCTCCAGCAGCTATTTTGAACATTAATTATTATTCTGAAAATAATTGATAAGACTGACTTTTAACTTTAACTTGTACCCTATCAATAGTATGAGTCTTTTCGAGGGAGAATATTGCACTGATATTCAATAAATATTCATCAATAAAAAGATTATCGCCCATTATGGGTGAAAATTATAGAAATTGAAACAATTAACATCTCGTCTGAAAATATTAAAATCCAGTAGGCTCAGAATCTACTCCAATTTAAAATAAATATGAATCATGTAGATATGTAGAAACAAAGATTTATTTATTTACCTGATAAATTTGACATAGGGATCTATCATGGGAAGTTAAACTACGACAGGATAATAAATTTGTAACATGTCTATCAAGAAATGGTAAAGCTTTTTTTAATATTCATGCTATTTTGACATTTAAGTTTGGAGACCCATAATTAAACTTAAAGGCAGAAAAGAAATAAAGATCATAATAGGTCAGTGTTTAAGTTAATTGGTTTAGAATCATGTTTAGGAACTAAAAGATACTTCACGTGACCAAGTTTACTGACTCTATCATAGAGTGCCTATGAAATAAAGTGAGACAGAACATATATTGAAGTCTGTGAGGTGTGAGTCAAACACTGTATTGTGCGTCTACACTAATCAATTATTTAGCCTTTTAAGTTTGAATAAAATCAATCAATCTGCTTTGTACAGGAAACTACGACAAGGCTTGTCACGGATGGACCAAGGTACGGCGAAGACAGCTTTTTCGCAATGTCTGTATCTACATGATTACTGTTTTGCTACGTCAAGATACATTACAAACTAAAAGATCAATTAACTTGGAACAAGCAAAAGGTCTCTTACCTCACCACATTGAACCGTATCTTCGTTGGTATAACTCTTCCTCAAGAGATACGTGGTATGTATTGGAACGGATATCCAGTGAATGGATCCGTTAGTATGTACTTGAACGACGGTTTAACATAGGCTATAGGCATCGGACCACCAGCCAAAGAAGGTATAACGGCACCAATAGCGCAAGTCCAGAGGGGCGTAGCTAAAGGTGCGGAGAGCACTGTATTCAGAAATAAACAACTAAGCTAGCTGTGATTGGTGCTTTAAGTAAGAGTTGTAGTTTATTGACTCTTCTGAGATTTGGGGATGGTATCTTGACAAGTTGTCTGTTTGTCGCGGTCTATTTCTTGTTTTGGGCTGTCATTCAGTAATCTCTCATTTTGATTGTCACAGGGACAGTAGATGGCCGGAGTTTGCTCCAGATTCACATACTTTTCTTTCGTCATTAATTATTACAAAGACATTATTTAATGCCACTTTTAGGGCTTAAAACATAGTTGTCAAATATATATATAGCTTACTAATTCATTTTATCCTTTGGAAGAATACACAGTTGTCGGAAATGTAATTAATGATGATGGTAATGATAACAGATAACTCCTGTAACATAAAACAGAAATCACCCTTAGCGTAAGTTCTGTCAAGCGAGTTTTATGCAGATTGTGCTTGCTTAATGATTTGCACATCAGCTGGCATATACTTGAATGTGAGCCCTACATGTAAAAATGATAAATATTCATTTTTCCTATATGACACCTTGCTCAGCCTATTAGGGGTCAAAATGGTCGCTAGTTTTTTATTAAATATGGTGCAAAACATGCAAAAAGTACCCTAGTCTGTGATTCTAAAATCATACAATATCGATTTTATCTGACGTTACACCAATCTCTTTCTTCAAAGGGGTTAAAATTAATCTGACCGTATATTAGAACCTTCTGGAAGAAATTACTGAGTTTATGACGTCACGCCATCTGTGATTTCAATGTAACTATAGAACAAGCGCTTTCGAGTAGCATATATAAACGTCATCTTTTTCAGTTGTGAAATCAACTGCCAAGTATATAAAGTATATATTGAATCTATTAATACAAGCTGATCTTATAAAGGTCTACAAAAGTAAACAGTCATGTCTTTCTTTCTACAATCATGCCACACCCTCGTCGCACTTTCGGTGCAAGAGTTAATGCACACCAACAGCCTCGTATGTGGTAGAGTTAATATTACGGGCAGGTGTGCTTATGCAAGCTCCTAGAAAGAACGTATACTTTTGTAATCAAATACTAATGCATGTAAATAAACAAAGTAACGTAAATTTTGTCGTGCTTACCATTTTAATTAAGAAATATCACATTTCTTTATGAATATGATCACTCCAGTATCTCATAATAATAATAATAATAATACTAATGAGGACTTTGCATAGCGCCTACTCTTTAGAAGCTCTAAGCGATTTAGAACGTTAGATAACACCTAAAAAACATATATAATGATATGATTACGAAAAACAAACACCATGAAATTAGAAAACAAAAACATGCTGAAAATAGTTAAGGTAAGGAAACATTATTAAGTCTTTCGGTCTATTCTTGCAGTCGAAACAGGTGAGTTTTAAGATCACTCTTGAATGAGATCACTGTGACTTTGTGTCTAAGTTCAGTGGGCAATTCGTTCCATGTTGCTGGGTCCTGGTATGCAAAAGAATGTTATCCGTATGACTTCATTTTGATAGTGGGAATAATGAGAATACGAGTGTCGGAAGAGGAGCGTAAGTATCTTGCTGGTGTGTACACATGAGTGAGGTGAGATAGGTATGTTGGACTAGAGCCGGTCAATGAAACGTAGCATAGAGAACAAATTTTGTGTTTGATTCTGGATCGAATCGGTAGCCGGTGTAGGGTACAGAGCAGTGGGGGTGATATGTGCTCTGTTCGTGTTACTCTAAGAATGATCGGAGCAGCTGTGTTTTGAACTTTTTGAAGTTTTTGGAGTAGATACTGAGACGAACCAGATAGAATTGAGTTACAATAATTAAGTCTTGAAAGTACCAAGGAACACACAAGTGTTTTAGTGGCATCAACTGAAAGATAATTGCGAATGGAGCTGATGCGTCTGAGCTCAAGATATGCAGCCTTGCATATGTTCATGACATGTTGGTGCAATGAGAGAGTACTGTCTATAGTAATACCTAGGTTTCGTACTGACTGTGTGAATTTAATGTTGGTCATGCTGATATTTATTGCTTGAGGTAAAGGATGTGAATGAGAAAGTCTTTGTGTTGTAATCAGAATGGGTTCAGTTTTATCATCATCTATCTGCAGCTTGTTACATATCATCCATGATTTCACATCGGAAATGCACCTCTCTACACCTTGGATGGTAGCATCAACTTCAGTTGGGTGGCTTGATTTGTACATTTGGGTGTCATCAGCGTACATCTATGACACTTGAGAGCGGCTGAGTGTATAGAATGAAGAGAACAGGTCCAAGAACAGAACCCTGTGGAACACCAAAACATAGATCAACTGGGCTGGAGTGTTTTCCATTTGCGGACACAATTTGTGTCCTGTTGACCAACTAGGACTTGAACCATAGTAAGGCTGTATCGTGAATGCCAAACACATGATGGAGACGGTGAAGTAATATATCATGGTCTATTGTGTCAAATGCTGCAGACAAGTCAAGGAGGATGAGGGCTGTAATCTTTCCTCTATCCAAAGCAGAGAGAAGGTCCTTAACTACTTTCAGAAGGGTATTTCGGTACTGTGGCGAGGCGATATGCAGACTGTACATTGCTAAAAAGACTGTTTGAATTCAGATGAGATACAAGTTGGGATAGAACAACTTTTTCTAAGATTTTTGACATGAATGGGAGGTTAGAAACTGGGCTGTAGTTCTTTAAATCGTTAAGGTCAAGTGTTGGTTTCTTCAGCAGAGGCTTTACAATGGCAGTTTTGAAAATGATGGAAATTTCCCGGATGAGAGAGAAGAATTAATAACATCAGTTAGTGAAGGCAATATTGCATCTAAGCACTCAAGCAGCAGTGATGTCGGAATCGGATCAAGTTCACATGACTTTGGGGCACTCTTCATCATGATTGTATGTACTAAATCCGTAGAGACAGGTTCAAATGCTGCTAACGGTTGCCGCTGAAATTCTGTATCGCAACTGTATGGCGACGATGAGTCAATTGAAATTGTGTTGTCAAGCTTATCTCTAATGGTTCGTACTTTGTCACGGAAGAAATTTGCAAACTGGTCCGGAAGGTCGACTGAAGAGAAGGTAGTTGAAAGTGGTGTACATTTGTTCCTTGACATTAGCTTGTTAGTAATCTCGAAGAGCTCTTTGCAGCTGGAACTTTCAGTAATCTTAGTACTGTACTGGGCTTTTTTCGCTGCATTTACTATGTTTGTAACATTCTTCTTAGCGGCTTCGTAGATTCGTAGATTTGCTTATGAATAGTGCGTCTGGTGGAAAGCCAAAACCTATCAGCCTTACGGCGGTCTCTTTTAGCAGTGCGAAGCTGGTCCCTAACACTGCTATACCACGGAGAACACTTTTGAATTGACACTCTGCAATTGGTTGCTGGGGCATACTTGTCAAGCAATGAACGCTGGCATTTATCAAGTTGTTCTGCTGTAGGAGGTAACAAAGTTGTTAGGATTGCTTGGATGTCATGCATTAGTTGGGTTCTATTTATCATACGGAGGTTTCTCTTAGTAGCAAATAAAGGTGGAGGGTTAGGGACTGATACGTCAAGATGGCATATAATGCAGAAGTGATCTGATGCAAGTTCGTGGGACACCAGGGAGGACTGTAGAATATTATCATCAGGTCTATGAAGAATCCAGTCTAAAATGTGACCATGTTTATGGGTGGGTTGGCTAACTGACTGTTTGAGGTTGAAAACGTGAATGGAATCTAGCAGTTTTGATGTGTATGGGTTTCCAGGACAGTCAAAGTGAAAGTTGGAATCTCCAAGAATAATCAGATTGCCACCTATCGAATTTACATACTCTAAGAGATTCGGAAACTGCTCCAAAAAGAGAGATTCAGTCAGCTTGTTTTTTCTACTAGGAGGAGGGCGGTAGAAGCAGAAAAAATGGACAGACCTTTGTTCCAGTGTGAGTGTGGCTTGGACTAGTTCAAACGATGTGTGGTAGAAATTGAAGATTGTAATGTGATTAAGACGGTTGATCATGGAGTTCTTTGCGATGACAGCAATTCCACCTCCGCGGGAGTGGCGGGGGAACGACTTGATGGAGTAACCGGGGGGTGTTAGATCCGCGCACTTGGGCTCATCGCATGATGTTTTTAGCCATGTTTCTGTCAGGAAAAAGATGTCGATATTCTGATCGTTGATAAAATTAACTATTTCTGTGCGCTTTTCCGGTGGTCCTACTGATTGGGCATTGAATAATGCGATGCGCAGTGGTATCTCTTGGATAGTTGACACAAATATTAATGATTTCAGAGGAATTTGAATTAAGTTATCTAAATTAACGGCCGAGTTTTCAAATTGCTGTGCCGGAAATGGCGAAAGGGAGCTAACTGGAACTCTTCTTCCTGTTCTACGCTGGCCAGCTTTGAAACAACGTTCTTATTTCGCTTCCGTTTACATTTAAGTAATGATGAATGTACTCCCAGGTCATTTAGTCTAGTGCACAATGTAGTGTGTAGAGCTAAGGAGTGGTAATTTAAAGCAATTGATGAGGGATTGCAAAACAGGGCAAGGGTATGCAAATCTTTGAGTAATACACAGACATAATCGCAGCAAAAGTAGGTAATTTTGACCAAAATTTCACTGGTGTTTGTTCTTGTTGTAAATTTCACCAGTTACTACATTGTCTAAGTTTGAATGTTAGTATCATTAAGCACCATTCCATCAAAAGTAAGTCACTGGTACCAATACAAGTAGTAGCACTGTACAGGTATACAAAACTCCACCTCAGTCAAAGACACAATATAATGATGAAATGTAAGAATAGATTTTTCGACGAGAGTTTAAACTCAATAGTGTTATCTGCCTCAGACAATATGAGCAGATCATGAAACAGTGTTCAAATCCTTTCAAACATGAGTCAGTCCAGTATATGCTATTGTCAGCTATTTTACCAGGATTAGACCATTGCAATGATGCAACAGAGATAACAGAATTAATGGTGACATAATTGGCCATATAATACGCACAGGTTGAGCTGGATGAGAATCATGGGGTACAGATGATTCATTTTCTGATTGCTTTAAAAAATTATATATATATATATATATATATATATATGTGTATATATATATATATATATATATATATATATATATATATATATATATATATATATATACCTCTCTGTCTGGAAATAACTTAATTGCTACTTTTGCTGTTACAAGATTTAAATCAAGAACAAACTCTGTTTGACATTATTATTTTTGTGTATTTTATTAATTTTTAATTAAAATTTTATGTGCAAATATGACAATTGCATTTCACATAGTAATAGTAGTACAACCTTCAAAATCTGTGTTCAGGGCTAGGTTGATCAAATACCACAGTGTAATGTTTCTGTCATACACAAGTGACATTTCATTGGCATTAAAAATAACTCTATACAGCTGAAATATACTTGAAAAACGAAGTAAACACTAACATTTGTATACATTGCTTGCATAAAGTTTCTACGCCATTAAAAACTATTTAATTCAATTTGGCTATGATCAAAAATATCTATAAGATTACAGTGGTAAGACCATGCTTTTGTCTGTATTACGAAATGTATCAAAAATCAAATTATCATTTTGCCTGGGACAAATATGAAGTTTGTATGGGCTTCAATTCCCTAGCACTTCATATTTAATGTGGTGATGCATAACATAGGTATAAACTAACAAAAAAAAGATGCTTTATCTTTCCCGAACTAAACTTTTAGAACTGGGTCAATAGGTAAGTAATGCTTATATGTTAATTTTAGGCAGATACAATAAAGTCGCATCTACAGCCTGTATTGAATTTTGTAACCAGACAAAAGGAATAAAAATTCTAAAATACAATATTCGTTTACAAATGCAACTTCCCTATCATCCCCTTTTAAGCAAAATTACCATCCTCCACCACCCTCATAATCCCTACAACCCTGGCAATAATATCACACATGGAGTAAAAAGGAGAGAAAAAGATATGAGTGCTCACACATAAACAAACATACTTATACACCATCATACATATCCTGAAAGAAGAGAAAGGTGTAGGAGTGCTTACACATATACAAAAACATAACATTCTATAGACATTAAACGGGATGGAGAGAAGAACAAACACAAGCTTAATCGCAAAAATGTTCTTAATTTTACAATCCAAGAAGTGTGTTAAAACCTGTACGTGGTCACATACTGTTTCGAGCCAAGTTTGGTTAACAACTTGTAACATTGATGTTAGTTTTTGGCACCTTAGCTTTAATTCTTGCACTGAACGGCAACCTATTGTCGTTTGACAAACACTGGCAGAACTTTATCTTGGAAAAATATGCAGTGTCAAGAGAGGCATTTATAGATAGAAAGAAAAAAAACAATGACAATATCCCCACCCCACCCGCGAAAAAATAAAAAATAAAATAAAATAAAAACAGCGACAAGCTTAAATTGGAAAGGAAAGGAATTCGTTCTTATTATTACAGCTGCAACAAGGATCTATAATTATTAAAATTTCAGAATCCCGAAGCCAAAAACTTTCTGATAATACACAAAAATAACCTTACATCACAGCGTCGGACTTAACTTAGAAAAAAAAGATTTGTTTTGCCACAACTGTCTATCTTTGTTAAATAAAAATTGCAATCCCATAAGCAAAAGCTTACATTTCTAATATCATTTCATCATCAACAACAACATAAGCAAATAGTCTTATTGACGATTCTTAAATAAAATCAAAATCGCATAAACCTACAAGATTGTCAACTTTTTGGTGTGTGTGTGTGAGAGAGAGAGAGAGAGAGAGAGATTAACTTGCTACTACTACTACCACTACTCTACCTTTTAAGTGTTAATAATACAAAAAATCACCCGTGAAAAAAATAAAAAACAAAAGGGATTAATTCCCACTAAAGAAAACGAACAACAAAAGAGAAATAAAATACACTAATACAATAAAATAATAATAGGAAAAAAAAATAAAGAAACAAAAAGTCGGCTGAATTTTGTTTTTCTTGTGGGGTTTTTTTGTGTGTGGGTAACACCAAAACATTGGCATTCTGCGTAAACAGGGAAACAATAGCATTTTTCTTTCTAATTATTTATCTGCTACACTCTACCACCTGACTGACTGACTGAATGGCATGTAAATAACCTTTATAGTTTTTCTTATATATATATATATATATATATATATATATATATATATATATATATATATATATATATATATATACACAGACTAGTTAATTTTCTTGTCTTTTTGTCTTTTTGGTAACACCAAAAATACATCCTGTTTATCTTTTTATTTTATTTTTCGTTTTCACAATAATTAAATGAATAAATGCTTTGTCCAATATTAATTTCGTTGGTACCGTTATTTTTGCGGCTGATACGACGACGATTGTGTTATATTTATGTCTCTTACTTCCCGGCTTGCTTTTGATCCTGCAATAATGCCGCTACAATAACAGTGTATACTTACTTACTTAGTGACTTACTGAAGCTTGACTCTTAGCTTATACTAATACTAATTTCGCTTACTTTTCTCCGGGCAAAACAGACACCTTATTACCACCGATCTACTAATAATAAATTCAGATAATAAAGACACCGCACCGCACCACGGGCGATATTACTACTATCCAAACTTACCAAATACGTTTTTCTTTTTCTTTTTTTTATCATCACAGCACACATCACGTCATGCCTCGCCACATTATTCATTTATTTGACTGATTTTCTAACCACGCTCCATCAACATAAATTACCCTAACTTACGTTACATTATCTTTTCCATTTATAGTCCTTTGTATTCAATCTGACCCCCGGAAACCCAATTTCGAGAATAAATTGTACTAATTAATTTGCTTAATTCATATTGGTGCCAATCTGCAAGACCAAAAAAAGTTGATGTAAGTTAATACGTCCACCAGACATGATTAGGATCATTAAAAATTAATAGGCAAATCTTCAATCAGATTGGAATATGCTTAGGACAATAATGTACTCTTAGTACCAAAATGCTTACATTGTATAGGAGGAACATTAGCAACCACTTGTATTAGGATTTCATATGACTTCCGCAGTTTGGCAAATTGGGAGAACGAATATAGAGAAACATAAAATAAACTGTACAACGTTGTTGCTGGGGACAGTAACCCAGTCGACAGCACAATAAACTGTAAAAGTATGTCGTTGTTGGACAGTAATATATATATGTATATATATATATATATATATATATATATATATATATATATATATATATATATATATATGTGTGTGTATATATATATATATATGTGTATATATATATATATATATATATATATATATATATATATATATATATATATATATATATATATATATATATATATATATATATATATACCATTTTGTACCGCATTTTTTTAATATACCGGAACCAACAATTTAATTTTCTGGGGCAGGGGCTTGAGAATTTCTTTCTTCAAATTTCCGGCTCTCAAATAGCTGGAAAAATATGTTGTTCTCATTTATAACAAACTAACTCTATATTATATGCATTATATTACTTGAAAAAGAAATTTATTCATATTGAGATAAAAGAAAAGGAAATATCCCAGCCTTAGAGAAAATTGCAGACCCCACTCCCATGAAAATTAAATGGTCAGTACCTCATAGTAGATGAATTTATTATATGTATGTTAATTGTTGTAAACATTGTCGTATAAAAACTGTAACTAAAGTGAAATGATTAAGCTTACACTATAGCTGACACCCTATAAAAGACATTGTGCTTAAATTAGAGAGCTTGTTGATTAAAACAGGACGTGCTGACATTGAATCCCACAATTTACTAACTACACTATTGATATAGGAGGCAGGGAAACCTTGAGTGGGATGCCATTAGCTAGGCAAGATATTTATCAGTGAGGGTCAGTAAACATAAACACAGTGACTAAAAAGGAGAAAATATTTAGTGAAATAGAGAAATTACGTAAAATGCAAACAGAAAACAACTGCTCTCCTGAAAATCGTCGGATGATTCTCGGTCTTACAAAGGAAAACATGTACTTAACAGATTAACATATTCTAGTAAATAAATAAGGATATGATTTATTGCATATTTTAACGAGAAATGTTAATATTTTCACAACAATAAAGAAATTCCGTAAAATACTTGGGTAAATGGACATTTTTGTTTTTATTGTACATCATACAGCATCATTTCTGTTTTAGAACGTGACACTAAAAAGAAACAAAAACGTGCCTTGATTTAACATTCAAAGATATAAACATTTCAATTGCGTGATATCTGATGTTATGCAAAGGAAAGCATGTCTTAAGCCATAAGGCCATTAGCACTAAAATATGTTTTAGAATCATCGTTCGTGTTAGGTTTTCACAAATTTGAGCATGATCCTTTCTTTTCTTTTGTTTTAATCTTTGGGCTTTTGTTTTATCCTTTAGATATTCAAGCCCAACAATTGAACATTCATAATAAATGAGATGTTGGAGTACATATATATATATATATATATATATATATATATATATATATATATATATATATATATATATATATATATATATATATATATATATATATATATTAATGTGAGATTTAATGTGTGCTTATGTGTACGAGATGCGTTGTATTCCCCGGTGAGCCTAGATATGCTTCTATTTCATTTGAGGCGTGTTCAAGGTTTTGAATGGTGTAACGGATTCAAAAGCAACTTACTTGTCATAAGTATAAATTAATGTGGTTTACCCGAGAAAGCTAACACAGTTGATTCATTTGTAATTTTGAACGATTAAGTGACAGATGTTCTAATTGTTTCTGATAATTTACATTGGATATTACAAAAACAATTATCTGTCAACATTCTGATTAACCAAACTATCCATCTCTTTTTGACAATGTCACGAAAAGCTAATATCACATTCCGACAGTGTTATCTAAAGAATCCTCTTTGATTTTGACCTCTCGTTTTAGAATATATTGATACAATAAACGTCGCAAGTTTTACAGCTGCGTACTGAGGCCGCCATTTTCTTTAGAGCTGTCAGTCGGTTTCGGTGCTACCATGATTCCGTCAGACAAGCAGCCGCATCTGCACACGTCGTACCCACAAACCACTTCTCCCTGCAAAGCTTGCGTTAAACCACCGATAGTCCCGACTTTTGTGCAGGATCAAATCGATTTGTATTTCCTGTCAATAACAAATTAAAATCCAGTGAAGTTGTTCTCAATGCAAAAAAGGCATTGCATCTACTAAAAGAGACCTATGCTTAAAGTGAACACTCTTTGTTGTGTATATGTGGTGAAGCGAACTTCAATTCCCATAGACTGTACTGTTTTGCGAAGTTACTATATTTGTGTGGTAAGCCCAGCAAAACACGCCTATGCAAGATGAAGCGTTTAAAACGATGAAAATGATTAACTTCGCAAGTCGTTTTTAAGAAGCAAATCCCGTGTAGGTGTCCACTATCAAAATCCGACCCGGTGAAATCTCATCTTTGACATCCTGTAGTACATATGCCGTGACGGCGATAAAATGAAAACCGTTGTAGCTTCAAGCCTACTATTACGTACAATTTATCCATACGTAGATTATTTTCGGAAACAAAAACGTTAATATTTGTTCCGGTTATTATTTTCAGCCATTCAGGGACCTTCATGCTCTTTTATTTTGAATACGGTATTTAATATGCCACCACACAGAGGCTGGTTCCGTAGCATGTAAGATAATTAGATGTGTGTGACCTAAATTCAAATATTACTTTCACAATAATTATTCATACCCAACAGCAATTTTGCAAGAAACGTTCGGCAAAAGGATGATCGGCTCAATGTAACCCTTTTGAAGATATCAACAAATTTTGTTTCACTTTGGAAGCGAGATGTTATAATAAATTTATACATTTTTACATACAGTATTACAATTTCTCCTCTGATACATGGTTTAAAGAAACAAAATATGCAAACATTTTAGAGAGAATTCGTCTAGATACTGTACTTATTTCTTTCCTAACCTTTACTAATTGCAATCAGCTAGTTCCATGTTTGGAAGACGAGATTTATTGATCATATATTAATGTGGATCAATGTATTGCAGATTCATATTGGGGACCAAGCATTATTAATATCGCTGCTGACAAGAATGCATTACGCAGCATTACATTATGATATCGTAGGATACATGTTTTTAAGATCCATCGTGACTAAACATCGGTGCTGTACGTTTTGTGTCTAAAGCTTGCACAGCAAGGAGCTTATTGCTAACATTTAGAAAAGGTAAAAACAAAACAAAGCACCCCAAATCAATTCATCTGAACTGGCCGATGAAACTGGTTAGAAAAAAGTTGGACATAGTTTATATGGTTAATTTCCACTGGGTGCATTTGTTGTTATATAATGGGCACAAACAACTAATTCAGTTCACATTGACCGTATTGTTAATATTTTGCCAAATTATTCTACTTTTGTGGAAAGACCGGCAAAACATGCTAACAGCTTAGGAAACTTTTTTAAATGTTAAAAAATATGTATGCTGAGCATATAATTTTTGATAAAAATTCCCTTGTAGGTGCTCGCTATAAAAATCCGGCTCGGTTAAATTTCACTGTTTACATTTGGTAGTACCTGTGCTGGCGATAGCGTTGCAATGAAAATGGTTTTAGGTTCAAGCCTACTATTGTGTACAATTCACCCATACGTAGGCATCTTCTGAAAAATAATACATTCATAATTTCAGATTATTATTTACAGCCAATCAGGGACCTTCCTTCTTTTAGATACGGTACTAAGTCAGACCTTTCTCACATAGCCTGTTCGAGGTTAGACATTTTATAGCTCAACAGACAATCTAAATTGAATTATATGCTGTTGTCATGAAATGATGAGAAACGTTCAGCTTTTTTATAATCCAGTGCGATTGTTCTTGTCAGAGACAGATTCATTCATGAATGTGGTTCTTGTAATAATAATCTCGTACAGTCGTTCTTATGAAATAATTTAATTTGTAACGATGTTGGTTCCTGTGCACACATGCGTAATGTACATAACTGTATTCGCTATTTATCAGGTTTTTATAACCTAAATGTCAATATCATTATATGTGTGACAATCTAATGCACCATCATACTTGTTGATCAACAATACATCCATTATATTTGCTGATAATTCCATACAGTGATCATATTTGTTCATAATTCCATTCATTGATAATATTTGTTGATAAATCCATATATCACTCATATATGTTGATGAAATGCATGTATCGTATCAATCCCCAAAACGACTTAACAAATGAAATGTCGCGGCCTCCAGACCCCCATGTATATCAGATTGTCGGTTTCCTGTTCTACAAGCGGACGAAACTAGGTTGCAGGCGCGAACGGAAAAACAGCTACTCCACAAATTGAATGTTCCGGAAACCGTGACCGATATCTCAATCGATGAATGTATGCCAGACCAAGGGCAAGACGCGTCCTTGAGCGCGACAACGGAAAAAATTGCGTCCGGTACCGATACACATTGCAAAGACATGGGAAGTTTGACATTTTTACTCACGAAAGGATTAATGTACATGGAATTTACCATGTCAGATAGTAGATAATTCTTCCAACTGGTTGTTCACCAGAAATTGAGGTCCCATGTTCTTAGAGTGGCTTACGAGTCCAGTATGTCAGGTGATTTAGCAATGAGAAAAACAACCGATGTGGTGTTGGACGAATTTTATTGGCCTGGCTTGAATAGCAACGTGTCACAATTCTGTCGATCGTGCGACATTTGCCAGAAGACCGCGTCGACGGGATTAATAGCCACAGTACCATTAGGAACAATGCCTCGAATTTATAACCCATTTAAAAGGGTTGCTGTTGATATTGTGGGCCGTATATTTCCTCTTACAGATGAGAAAAAACCGGAATACCTTCATCCTTGTGGATTACGCAGTTAGATACCCAGAAGCCATAGAATTACCAGCTTGTTGACATGTTCAGCAGGGTAGGGGTGCCAGAAGAGGTTCTCACGAATTGTGGTGCCCAATTTACTTCGGAACTTATGGCGGAAGTTAGTAGGTTGCTATCAATTAAACAGTTGAGCCAAACACCGTATCATCCCATGTGTGTCCTGTTAATTGTTTCGACCATAACGGCTTGGTAGAAACATTTAACAGGACGTTGAAACAAATGCTACGTCGGATGTGCGTGGAAAGACCGCGAGATTGGGACCAATATTAAAACACAACTTTGTTCTCGTATCGTAAAATATCGCATGAAAGATTGGGATTTTTCTCGTTCGAGTTATTATACGGCAGGACAATTCGTGGTCCTATGTGGATTCTGCGCGAACTATAATCGGTTGATGCCGCTGACGAGGAAGTAACTTCATTCTCGTCTTCTACAAAAAATTACAGAGTACGTGTCAGATGTCAAACGACGGGCTCGCGAAGTCGGGCCATAAGTATGGAATATATTACAACCGCGGTACGCAAAATAGGAAATGTAAAGTAGGTGATCGTGTGTTGGTGCTTCTTCCTACTAGTAGAAGCAAGTTATTGGTTCAATGGAAAGGGCCCTATGAAGTCAAAAGTCAAGGGCGAAATGGAATACAGAATAGACATAGAGGGTAGGTTCAGAATATTTAATGCAAATATGTTTAAAATGATATGCCGAGAGGTCTGGTGAAACGATAGAAAAAGGGGCATTGAACGTACTTACTGCCATCATCGAAGACGAATTTTGTGACTCGCGAAAAGAAAACCCCATACAGAAATTCCCCTAGAGTGCCCCATGGAAGTGGTGAAAAAAGAGGAGATAAGGTCAACGTGTGTCTACAGTTACCCGAAGACACTGTCGACAAGTCGCGGAGATTATAAAAATAGGTATCCATATGTGTCTATAGATATACCAGGTCATACTGGGTTAACAAAGCATGAAATAAATCAGAGCCAGTCAGAAATAAGGGCTATCAAATATCTCTTAAAAGTAGCCTCTTCAAGGCGTGGGATACAGGAAGTGTGTACCCTCAAAACTGGACCAAAGTAGATATGTCACGAATCAACGTTGAATCTGCACGTAGAAGTGGCTAATAATTAATCATTAAAGTATTCAAATCGTAGATAAGGACGATTTGGGGACAGTCTTCTTTACGTTGATATAAGTTATCAGTTGATAAACGCGCCAACGATATGAGAAAAGCACGGTATTGGAGATTCTTAACGGCGCGAAGTATTTACCCTGTATTGATTGGGGAAAGTTGAGTTGGTGTTATCAATAGTGGTCCTTTTCTCTGACAGAAACAAATACACATTTAATGGATGCTACACGTGTTACCTGTATCTTTTATTTTATATACATTTTACCGAATTTGAAAATATTTACATATTATACTTTATCTTGTAATTAAAGTTTACATTAATTTGGAAGGGTTTATATTCCTCAAATTGTGCAATTCTTTATTGTATACATTGTTCGAACTTTACCTTGAGTTGGAATGCCGTAAAACACTACTACATACATAGATACACACATAAATGAGGGCACGTGTGAATTTATTTGTGCTAGTTCGCATTATATAGATCTTTGTTACTTATGTTGTATACATTTTTATTGTGAATATGTGATGGCTCTCTGATAAAGACCACCGCTCGCGCAGCGATCTTATTAGAATGTATATATATATAAAACGAAGCTTGTAAACAAAAACTATATACCCCAAATAATTTGCAAAGAGTGGTACCAGAAGTGCCTGTAGTCTCTTCCATTATCGTCGGATGTTTTGCGCATTCTCGATTACGATTAAGAACAAAAAACGAGTAAGAGTTCGTAACTTTCATCATATTTTGTTTTCGTAGCTAATGGATTTATTCACAATCAAAAATCTTTAAGATTTGATCTCTTATTTCCAATTACACGACAACTCAGAAACATTGCTTTATAGAGGGGAAGAACGCGTAGGAGACACTTTACATCAGATCTCCATTGAGTCACGCGACGTCAGTCAGAACACACACACACACACATTCTTGTATTTGGTGCATATCGAGGACTCGGGTATGGAACCCCGTACATAGGAGATTTGTTCTAGCTATCCTGGAGTGAAAATAGTAAGTTTCTAGCAAACCGTGATGTATCCAGAAGGGTATTGTAGGATTAATTATAAGGAATATGAAATTTCGCAATGCAAGCGAGGACGCACGTGTTTATACAAATAGTCTTTTCTATCAATTCAAACTAAAGACACGCATAATTATTGACCAAAACATGGAAACACTAGACAATGGGACGTCATAGACAATTGAGACTCATTATCTTGCAAAAGGAAAATGAAGACAAACATTACTAGGCCGTGCATGAACGGTCGAGACTCGGTTGATTAGTGCACTCAGAGTAATTTTGGTTCGGTTTTTCATCCCAGACAAATCCTTAACCCTTTTCAGAATCATAGGACGACCGCATCATGATCATCCCTCCTACATCAGCTGTTAATTATTAATTGTTACTTGATACAGTAAGGTGGCACCCTTTTGTACCAAAACATCTAGTAAATTGACACTATCAAGAAAAGTTTCAAATGAGGCCAATCTATTCTACAAAATCTGAAACCATATAATTTATGAAATTTCATACTTATTTGCTTTTGTTTCTTTGTTATTGTTGTTTTTAGTGTTTTTTGTTTTCATTATTATTGAGTTTGTTATATTTAGATTGTATTATTTGCTTCATAATATTTATTACATACAAAGTTTGTTTGTTAAATTCGACCTAAGTATTTACCTAAGTATTTAACGCATGCTTTTACATTGATAGTCTGTAATATACTTAAAACAAAAAACACACATAATAATTTTGAAAAACATGGAGACTGTGGACAATGGTACATCATGGACCACGAAAAAATCTTTACAAAGATAGAATGAACTATCAATAAAAGCTAAGGAGGCACGTAACTATTGACAAAACACGGAGACTGGGAAAAGGTACGCAATAGACAACGAGAACATGTTTACACAGATAAAATGCACTATCAATACAAACTAAGGACGCACGCAATTATTGACAAAATTATGGAGACTGTGGACATTGGTAGATCATGAGGACATGTGTACACAATTAATCTCAATGCAAACTAAGGATGCACATTGTTATTGGCAAAAAGATGGAAATTGTGGACATTGGTACATAATAAACTACGAGGTACATTTTGGGCAATTGGGACTCGCATCAACATGCAAAACGAAAATTAAGACAAAAATTATGAGGCACATATCACCAGGAGGAACTTTCATTGGGTAATAACTACAGAGAGGCTTGAAATACCGATAAGTGTCTAAACGTAGACCTATGTGCTGCGGACACCAATTGCACGATTTAATGGATATAAGAGACCAGACCAAAGCAACCGTCCATCAATATCAGTACAGGTTTTGGGGCTGATTTATCGGACTAAATATTAAATTTACCTAAGAATTAAAAACAAATGTATGGTATTTAAATATGGGCTGGTTAGTCGATGTGTTTCTTATATTTTTGTAACAGATTCGGATTTAAGAAATACTACGATATATGGAGAAAAACATTATGTTGCCACATGTTTGCGATTGGCCGATTTTCGGAAATTTTGCGTGTGTAAATTTCATGACTTGGTCTCTTACGATAAAAAAATCCGATCTCTGATCCGATGCTAGAATGGTACAAATATAGAACTATAAAAGGTAAATATTGCGGCCAGGAAATTATAAAATAAAAAGATGTTACTGCTGAAGTTTTATTTAAAAATAAAATAAAATAAAATAATATATGTAGTGTCGAACCTATGTAATTATTTTACTTGTGAAAAACAAACCAAAAAAAAAAACAACAACAAAAAAGACCCAAAAAAAACCAGGCAAATATTCATTTCAATTGTCCCCTGTTAGTTTATGTATGTTAAAAATATGGGTGGTAGTAGTAAAAACAGGCAGACGAATAAACAGCAGTCTGTTTAGGCGATCATATTATAAGAAAACTAATGAGGATCGCTATGCATGTATACACACATACCCATACACGCATGCATACATATGCAATTATATGCATACATTACTCAGACTTGAATAACATATGTCAGAAATATTATTAGCATGGTATGAATAAAATTATGAGTCAATCAAAAGAGTGATATGTGTTAAACCCAATTGGCGGCACGTACAGATTTGGTAAAGCGACACATTAAAAAAATGTAAAGGTTAATGTAACTGTGGTATAAACAAAGCTAATGGCTAATTACGATGAGTGCTAATGTTAACCGGAGTTTACCTCACAATCAGATTTAGCAAAGCCAACATTTGACAATGGAAATATATTCCAATCAACATATTCGATAGAAACAATTCAGATGAGTAACGTATATTATTACTGGTATCTCATTATTCCATTTGTTTCAGTGTTGGCATTCGCACTCTACATTATCAAGCCACCACATTAACTCAATCACTTGGTATCAGCCAATCAAAAATATGAACAACATTTGAAATGCCGTGAAATAAAACAATGATGGATATAAAAAGACACATAACCACACGTATAATGGGTTAAATTCATAAACATTATTAAGCTTTTATTATGTATATTATGTTGTCATTTAGGATACACTTAAAATAATGGAGGAGTTTATGGTGCGTGGGGCGGTTATAGACGAGACAGGGTAAGGTAATTAGATGCCAAAAAGGAAAAAGTGCGGTGCATTTTTGTTTTTAAATATACAACCGGTGGAGTTTGAGTATGTTAGTTAACAAAGAGTACATAATCATTGAAAATGTTTTTCTTGCGTGTTCCAATTACAAATTGTAGATTGCAGTCTTTTTATAATTAATATGAATTAAGAAGATACTGGGATATCAGATTCTGACTTAACATGAAATATCTCACCCAAATCTACTTCTCTGAATGAAATATTCCCATCCCTTGTCCAAAAAAATAATATAAATAAAATAGATTATATTCCTTTTCTTAAGCTCTTTCATTTTGTTTCTTTAACTTATACCTAGTCTTGGTTAGATCCTCAGTAATACAAGTTTCATTTTCATTGTTTTTTTGGTTTCTTTTCTCTTGCAGAATACTAGATCGTGTGCAATATGACAAAAAACTTCACAATTATTGTGTCCTATGCGATTTCTTATTAATTGATCCATGAAAGTGAGAACGGTCGATTGCATCAAAGGGCACATCAACTCCAAGTTTTACTCTGTTAAACTTGTTTGGCTCATCAGAGGGTACTAGAATATTTATAATACTGAGTCTGTTTCGCCTAGTATACGGATCCAGATTATCCCATGCATGGCTGCTGGTCTCAAGATCATTAGCCATGCACAGGAAATCGTCTGTTTCAATCGATTAATCTCTTGGTCCTTCTCAGTCAACTTTTGACTTAAAGGTCTTAAATGTTGTTGCATTGCTGCCTCAATAGCTGATAATACAGCGTCGGTTGCTACCACCGTTATTACTGGCTTCAGGGCCTTTACGATAGATGGAATAATAGAACTAAAACAATTTGTATTGTTCAATGTATCCATGATGGTCATTGTTTCTACAATGGAGCAGTTCGACCCTCGCAACGGAGGCATTCTGTAAATCCATATCCGATAAAGCACTTGCAGCTGACACTGACAGCTTTATTAGGCTTTTGATCAAAAAAACGATCCGGGGAGTCCGTGCTACTTGTACTCAATGGTCACTTACGATCTGGGTCAAATTCCATGAACGGGGAGAGAATAAGACAAAAAGAAAATTATTCAAAAGATAGCAAAAGTATAAATTCTTTTCTCCAAATGTTCAAAGTCCCCAACAGTCTGATTTCGGATAAAAACCTTACGCATACAGAATTGACAATGAGTAAACTAAATCGCATCAAATCCAGTTGCTTTCTCCCAGCGATGTCCACACCAGTTTACTCACTGATGCCATGTTGTTAAATAAGATAATATGGGCAAGTCACATTGACGATTGTCGTTAGTTAAAGCTTCTATAAAGATGAGCATACATTAATAGCAATATTAAGGCTCAAAAATTCACTTTATTTTCACAATATCAATGGTATACAACATATTCAGATCCATTGTAAAACAAGGGCAGATACAGAAACTTTTGAATAGTAGATGTTGAGGATTTCAAAGAGGAGGAATCCATGGTTTGAAAGTGGGAGGTCCCTTAAGGTGTTAATCATTGATAGATTCTAGATTTGATAGGAATAATTCAGTTTGGTTGTTCAAATGGGACCCTGGGGGCAAAGTACCACAGAAGCTAGAGAATTTCTAACAGTTGTATTCTGTCTTAATCTTTACAAAAGTATGCTCCCAGGCAAAATGGGTGTGTGGTTCCCACTCATTTGCCACTACCTTCCACTGGTATGATGTACATTGATCATGCGCAGGCCCTTAAGAATTACTTTCGAAAGTAGAGTGGTGTTACTACCTTACTAAAAGGGGGTGGGGTGGGGTGGCTAAACCGGATTTTGCTGGATTCCGCCCCCCACGCCAAAAAGCAAACAATGGACAATATGTTAACAAAATTACGATAAGTTGGAAACGTCTTTCCCTCCTAGCACCTCCCCCTTTGTGCGGCCATGTTGGTTGTAAGTTGGAAGAAGAAGAAAACCCTGAAGAGTGCAACTTAAAGATAAAATCCTATTGTTTTTGCATTTAAAAGTCTAAATAAAGTACACAACTGCAAGACGTTGTGGCCTTATTTCCAATTGTATCTCAACTTATGCAATCCAAGTTTAGTTTCGTTCTTGACTTGAGATCGAATGCACATATTTTCATATCGGTTCATAATCACTCCACCAGCAGTAAGGGGTGTCAAGGAAGCATTGCTCATTAAGTTGCAACTAAAATGGAGGGACACCTAATTTACCATGGAGAAAAAATTGCAGGTTCTGAATCCCTCCTCCACCCTCGCCCTATTTCTACTATTCTTTCCTCATAGGATGCAATTTCAAAGGAGGGACTAACTGAAACGTGGGTGGGGGGATCAATCCAGATTCTACAGATTTTTCCCTCAACATACGCTACGTTTTACACATTCTCCGAAAAGCTCCCCTGCTCCATCTGCCCTGGCTTTTCAGTGACATGTCTTAGATTATAATGCGTTCCAGATTACGGTTTATATAATATCATTCGTGCGACTAGAGGAGGGATTTAAATACAGTAGATTACAAATAAAGGAAAAATCAAAGAACATCTGCAGACCACCTCGAATACAAAAACTCCATTTATTCGAATGCGTACATAGCCAAGGAAACAATTTAAAAGAAAAATATGGTGTTATAAAAGCTTAAATTTTTGTGGAAGTTCTCCTAAAATAAGATAATATATAAATAAATTCCGCTTAATCCACGTTTTAAAGGTGTACTCATGCTGAACAATGTTTGATAACATTTGGTGGTAGTGGTGGTGGGTTACCAGCTGTCCCCTTTCGATCAGCTATTAGATACTGTAGAAATAGCTTCCCATGCCACTTATACAACCAAATTGTTTATACTGTACTTACGTTGTTTTCATTCCTAGATGTCTTCCAAGCTCATCACAATAAACACTCTTCGTGATCTTCTCATAAATATCCATATCAAAATATATTATGTAATATTAATAGCCAAGCTTATCGATCAAACATATATAGAAATGACTTCTTATAATTAAAGACTATTTATAGGTATCAAAATATAATTTAATTTAATCAGGAATGATCCAAAAGGAGCCGCCAAACTCCAACTTCCCGAAGGGGACGATCACACGAGAAATGTTTATTAACAAGGACTATTTATTAACATAGCGGTAGCAGTATCAAGAATACTAGAGATTACATTTGTATAACTAGATGATATATTAAAATCATCATCGTCGTCATTTGAAACTTTAGTAGAAGATTTATGATTTATAACTTACTTCAGTGAAAACACCAATAACGAGTGAAATGTTGATGAGAAAACAAGCTTTGTAAGAAATTCGATCTAAGTTACATGTGATATGGAGCATTGGTCTCCATTTTTGCCAAACATTATACCAACCAACGTATATATGTATATTTTGAAAATAAATAACATTCAGGCGTTACTAAATCGACGTAAAAAGTGCAGAAAAATTACCTCAATAGGGTCCATATTTCTTCGAGTTGAGTCATTTTTCTACAAGTATGAGGTTATTATACTGCGTAGAAAAGTTACCCGAGTCGTTGACACAAGGAACTGTTCCATTTAAGATGCTGAGAATAACATAGTCGTCGACGTCCATAACTGGCCATTCGAGTCGACTACGTCGAGATCTGGTACATATGAGTCGTCGAGAACGACAAGGTCGTCAACACCTGAGGAGATGCCATTTCTGTTATCTACCTACGATACCCCAGCAGCTATTTCGGCAATCAAAACGCCAAAACGGGGATCAACCAGCGCTGGTGAGAAACGATTTGTGTAATTTACATGTCACACAGTCGCATCACCGCAAATCAGAATACAGGGGGGAAACCGATGACAAGGAAGTGATTCGTGAGGACGGTAATAGGCGGATAATACGACGGACTTTGAGGGTGGAAGAGTGGTTAGAACCATGGCCGGTGCGACTGTGCGACCGGGAGTATCATTGTAGGTGGGTTCAGGTCATAATTATGTTTCCTATATAGTCTCTATAGTTATCTGTCAGTACTGAACTTTCCAGTGTGTCCAAATCCTAATAAATCATATGCTAATCTAAAGTATCTTGAAAGATGAACTCACTGTGAAGTTCTTGTCGTTGGTTATCTGGCATTTATGTGAGAGGCTGTACTGTAAACAAAACAACGTGCAGTGGGTCACAGATTTCACTTCCAGACCAGCACAAATGTCTCATTACTCACCGTGTACTGTCGCCATATACACACAGACAACTACACCATAATACTCATATTCAAAAGAATGAACAATTTCCTTTAAATCAATACCAAGAATGCCTAAACCTGACTCATATATCACCACCAAAATGAGAGAGGACAAAATGCTCAAAAATAGACTGGGAATACATTCGTGGGTACTGACCCAGAAGTAATAATTGTGACCTGAGTCCCGGTAACATCATGACTGGGAGGAAGTAATGTAAAATAATGACTATCATTTACTTTAATTTCACCGTGCTTTCGAGTGACTTTTTGTTTGAACATTCGTGTGTTCTTCAAAGTGTATAGTTGTAGAGGCGTGGGTTGTGTAATGAGAAAAATACATAAACAGTAAGTTTCGTTTCGTTAATGTTAAAGCTTTGATTTTAAATGTGAGCGGGGTTTGTAGTGCAATCTAGTGTTCTAGCGTTTGGTCAAGCGATCGAACATGTTGGTTATATATATATATATATATATATATATATATATATATATATATATATATATATATATATATATATATATATATATATCCTGGGCAACCATGGTTGCAATGGTTGTGTGATGTGAAATAATATGATATGGAATAAGCAAGATCTAGAGATAAGACGTTCCCTTCGAGTGGAGTCGTACAAGTCACTAAGCCGGGGCAATCACATGTGGCCGTAGATCGCCAAACAGGATCATGCAGAATTAAGGATCTCAAAAGGTTGAGGATGAGATCTTTTGTCGACCAGAACAAGGTAGCTTTAATGCCTGTTAAGAAAGCAAGGAGATTTTGTTAACAGTATCTTCAAAGAATACAGATTCCTCTTTTTCACTACTTCGTCTTGTTTGTCTCCCTGTCGACTCAGACCACAACTCAATTGAAGACTCAGAATACGATCCAATAGGCGACTCGAGGCACGATATAGTCGATGAAAATAGTGACACAGTCAGATACCCGGAGAACTAAAATGTTTTGGTACGCGATTTCCGAATGTGATCTTGTTTCAGACGAACCGTTTGGCTATATTTTACTACTTCAAAATAAAAAGAATTAATGCTTTTTTATTATTGTTGTGACAAAAGCATGATTTATACGTTTCAAATATTTTGCATATAACGCAAGGTTTCTTAAGTAACGTCGCTGTGAGAGCTGCTACTAGTGTTGGCATTCCGTCGCTAGGGGAACTGCTATTGTCACCAGGAAACCTCGAGGATAAAGTAGTTCCAGCTCTGGTTGAGAGTATGGTAATACGGAATTAGAAAACGATAGTATCGTTGTCCTGCTTGTAGGAAATGACGGTCAAATTCTGGATACTTCCTGGGTAGAAAATGGATAGGTATATAATAATGGGTTTTATGTGTTTGCTTATTTTCGTTCTGATTGCATTATTGATCTCCTTGTATCTATTGTACTCGGCAATCGTCTAATTAAATTTCTCTTGACTGATCTCATTATCGCTTATTGGGTTACTCACCATATCATAAATACTATTCAACTAACTTATCGCAGATGGTAATATCTCAGCGTGGTTACAAACTTTGCTATATATCAACTTTTTTTCATTGAACCTATAGCCATAAACCCAACTTGCGTGAACCCATTAAAGGCCAGAGGGATGATAAATCCTGTTGCTATTACTGCGTCTTATAATACTGCAGCTGCAACACCCATCCCATCGGAAAAGGTGGCTATGCTAACCTCTACTCAGGTTAAAAATATATATGGTATTTTTTCAAACGCATCTGTAAGATTCGATCTCTTTAATAAAATCATGTAAAGTTTCGTTTATCTTTTGCCACTTTTGTAAAATTACCTTCTCTGGTTATTTATAAACTTTAGAAGAGTCTTCAGATTTCTTTCACCAACCTTCCATTTATTTGTATCAGATTAACAGGCGTTGCTAATTTTGCAACGCAATATTTAAACTAAGCTTTATTTTCACTTATACTCATCTTACAATTATGTTAAAAGATGATGGTAGAAAATTTGAGTAGTTAAATTAATCGAAAATAAAATAATAAAGTATACTTAATGGATAATAAGATATGTTCGCAATGTAAAACAGAGAAAGTCATAATGGAGTTTAGCTACTGCAAATCGTGTCTGAAGGAGTATGGTACAATGTAGAGACAACAAAATAGGAACTATATTTTAAATTGGCTTTAAGAATATCAAGCTCACAATAATTAATACATGAATGAATACACGAATCCAAGGTACCAGAACGACACAAAATTCAGATTAATTCACTTAACAAGAACAAGAATTTTACAGGCATTGAAACAAAACATCTAATCAGATATGACGTTAAAAATACTTGGTGTCCTATCAGTTGACTTTTATTGTAGGTGGTTACGTTTTAGCAAACGAGAAGGTGTGTACGGAAGAGATCTAGATGTAGGCCAGGTTAGTTGCTAAAGCATCTTTTCATTTTATCTGATCAATAACAATAACAAGAAAATGATTTCACTGATGAAACACATGGTATGTGAAGGCTGGTGATAACAGGCCTAAATATGATTGAATGCAATCCAAACAAAAAAAGGAGAACACGGTAGAAAAGTCGAGGCTTTCACGACTTCTAACTTTATCACCAAGGGGATGTTAAATCACATGTTTTAATCTCTTCTTTAGCTTTCCTAAAGAATGTAATTTCCTAATATATATACATTTCAGTGATATCAATATGGCCAAAGAAAACAAGAACGATATAGCAATTACAAAGCATTCTGTACACATTTATTGAGCATTACCATGTGTTTTGTTTTTCAGAGTTCTGTTTTTCCAAGTTCTGTGTTTCCTCTGCTGATTTGTTTTAGATTGATGTGCTTAAATGTTATCAAGCTAGCATCAATGCACCAGGAGGTAACTATAATCTAAATGATAAAGACCTAGGAAAGTATATGATGCCATTTGACGTAATTTAATCTGTTTTAACTATGTAATTCATTTACATCATTATTCAGTAGAAATGTACTCATCAGATATGTTACTGCGAGGATGATAACATCCGACAATAACCTGGATATTTTAGCTGATCTCGCATTTACAAAGATCTTATGTTTTCTTGATTTCATTTTCGTCCATTTTTTCAAATTTTTTCCAATGCCTTGTCAGATAAGTTTAACGATTCATCTCCTTGTATGTCCCATTTACTATTATAATTTTCAACTGTTGTCGGTATTCTTCAATGCCACTGTTATTTTCATATTGTGTGAAACTAAATTCGATTTCAAGTTGTTTTGATTCATTTTGATAGTATAAAAATGGCAGAAGATGGTAAGGATTTTGAAAAGTTTAATAATACTGATTGCGATGAAAATGTTTACGAGGAATCTATTACGGATCAAGCATTAGATGATTTTGCTGATAATTCATCTAATAAAGGATTTGGATAGGAAAGTCTTTACCATTTGGGAAAAGGGTACAATTTAGGATACTAATTGTTCTAAATGACAATAATCTAACTTCCAAATTTGTGCTCAATCCAAGGAATTGGTTTTGAGCCATAAAAGCTCACAATTACAACATATTCTCCATATTTTAGTGTAAATTGTGGACACGGATAATATATGCTTTCTCGCGCTTCCTCTGTTGTGTAACTCTATGCCATCACTTACGCTAGGCAATAGGTGGTAGCCGTGTTATTGGTCGTAGGAAATGAGATAGCGATGGGCTAAGTAAGGCTGATTGATATGGTCGAACTATTAATAGTATTTCATGACAGAAGATCAATACTTGCTATGACATTAAGGAATATTAAAAAGGTTATTGTTATGTTTTTATGGCACCAAAGAAATGAAGATTTATGTCATCTTCTGTAAAACGGGAAAACAAATAGACGAATTATAGTCAAAATTGCCATTAAGTGAATGATAATTAATATTGTTATTATGAATGTCTTCCTTTGGGTGGATTAATCTGAGCTACACGTAGGTTAAATAGGTTGCAGCTGACTCCTCTTGGGAGAATCTGCGCTGAAAAAAATGACTCCATTGCACATGGCGTGGGTTAACAATAAAACAGGAGGACTTGGGTTTGTCTTTTTATATGATTACTTTATAGGAGTTTAGCGGCCGGTCCAGCAAAGCTTGCTAGCAAGATAGTTATAGGAACTATTTCTTTGATAACTGTTTGATCAACATACAATAAGCTAAGAAATGCTTCAAATCTATAACAAAAAACTAGCTTATTAAAAAAGACCATGCTAATATTTAAAAAAGAAACTTCTTACATATTTGCTACTTTGACCATCTTGTGCAGAAAGGAAGTTGATTCATTGTTAAAGTTTGCTTCAGATATTTATCAGTGCTTGAGACATTTAATGTATACATTAATGAAGTTAATTATTATTTTATTTTTACCGAGTTTGTTTTGTCATGATTCGAAGAAATCGTGTATCATAATGACAACTTCATGGCTCGATATAAGCATAAAGAAATATCTAAAGATACCATGGTGCATGTTAGTTACGCAGGTTGAGTTTTGATAAAGACGTTGGCATGTCGAGAGGTATGCTAGAGTTACTCGTATTGAATAACGGTACATCTGATATCGTTTTAAACGAGGGAACGCGGTTGTTTTTAGTGAGAATTCTTTGTCTTGTCATTTTGTTATTTGTTTGCGGCAAAATGCGGCAATATATAAAAACCAGGTGAAACCTTCATTTGTTCCTCAAGATACTAAATAATTGTTGTGTGTAAATAAAAATTGCAAAGCATCGATATTTATAAATATTTGTATGTATACATGCCTTTGAAGCTTCTTAAATGTATAAATTACGTAAGCTTTGAATCCCAAAGACAACGGGATGGAACGCTAAGTCTAACTGTCGCAGTCAGGAATATAACCCGTACTTCTGTCTTAAATCAGGTGTACATACCACTGGACCAAGAGGCCCGGATTAACTAGGTTTATTAGAAAGTGGCCTCATAAACCTAGACCACTATATTCCCTTACTTTGACATTCGTACTAGAATGTCACCAAGATTCAGCTCCCAGAGCGTTCGTAAACTGTTCTACACCCGATCACCAGCTACTGATGGCATGGACCTTGTTGGTATTGGATGACGATTGTCAAAGTAAGGGAGTACGTTATTTAGCAATTTCTCCCTTTACTTTGCAGTAGGGATAATTGATTTGTATAGCCCCCCTGCCCTTTGTATATATACAATAATCTCATAGTATTCCATTTTCATTAGTCCATAATAAGCTTTGTTTACTTTACATACAACGCAGAGTACAATTATAAATGTGACTCACAATTTAGAAAAGTGATCATTTTATATTAAGTTTATCCATGAGGACAGAATTTAATTAAAAATACAGATGCACACATGTCAGATTTGTTTCAGTTACCATGATTAAAATATTGCTATTCATGCTCAGAAAGAAAAATTTCAAGCTCATTCAAAGAAAAGTTTAATAATTTTATAAACAATAATGTGTATCAGGCATAAAGACAACGTTAAAAGTGAGAAAAGTATTGTATAGATATTAAAGTTAAAACACACATCCACTTCCCTTAACTGAATGATATACTTAGGGATGGTATAATATGCCCTTGTAGCCCTAAGACAAGCATATACACATTTTATATTTTGAGTATTAGTAAAGATAACTAAATCCATTTCTTGATTGATATTTTAAGTGAAGGATAGTACTAGCATCACTACCAACAGTCGTCAGTTTCATTATAGGTTTATATTCCAGGCTTTCATCTTCAGGAAACTATTGAAAATGCTTACAATAACCTTGTGGATTCAGATAACATGCAGTTTACAAAAAAAAAATGCATTCTATTTCAACTATTCTAGATTTTGATCTTCGTCATTTAAATGAGTATCCATACAGAATTTGCAGGAATTGAAGAGATTACACAATTTTTACAACAAGGACAACAGCAATACAGGTACCTACAGCAATGTACTGCAAAGTAGTTACAAAGCACCTATTTTTGCCTTTTTGTTGAAAACATTTAAACATTCTTAGTTGCGTGTTATAATTATAATCTTAAATGTGTGTGCTTATTTCCATGGGAATTATTAAATCTGATGCAATATGTTTTACATTTTTCGAAGAGGCTACCTAAAGTGTTTTATACTGAAATTAGTTTCATACATTTTATTTCAAATTGGAGACTCCGGTTATATAATAATAATAATACTACTACTACTAATAATAATAATACAACTATTATACAGGGGTTCAGTTAATGGAAATTCCGGCATATTATTCGCTTGACATCTTCACCATTAAGACCATAATTCTAGCACTGGAAGGCCTAGAAACTTACTTTTTTTACTACCTATACGCCAAATAATAACCAACTGTCATCTCAGCAGTTCTGAAAGAACCAGTTAATTGTGCCTTTTGAACAATGTACTATGCCCAAAAAATTAAGTAATACCAACTCACGTGTCATTTTTTGCCTAGTCACCACTATCGTGTCAACCTAATGATGAAAATGACAACAGGATCACTGAGTCAAAGGTCTTAGTCGTTGATTTAGGTATATCTTAGCAAATTGTCGATAAACATTATGTTTATTTCCAGCCAGCTATACTGTCCATAGCACTTAAAGCTTAAATGCCAGTGTCTATCATAAAAAATATGTGCACTGGATCTCAGAGCTAAAACTGGCTGTGTGGCGGAAACTGAGAGCTGACAACAACAGATGTATATTTAATAACCTTGCTGGGCGGCAAGCAGTATAATAAGCCTAGATGTTAGGTCAATTGTCTAATTTGTTACCCTAAACCCTAGGCTACCCCCTTCTTATTCTCAATTATTTTTTTTCACAACCTCAGGCCACTAGCCTTCAAAATATTATGAAGAAAACTCTAGACCAAACCTTCCTACCTCCAAATTTGTATTGACAACCCTAAGCTATTGGCCTTCATAAGTTTCTTTACAAATCTGGGTCTCCTAGACCACTGATCTTAAAGTTTCTATGGAAAATCCTAGACCACCCCTCTTCTATTCTCTAACTTTTTATAAACAAAATACCTGGACGACTTCCCCTTAAAATTGTCTGAAGAAAATCTGGGCCACTGGTCTTCACAATTTTATGAAAAACCACCCACTGACGTAAAAAAAGTTATGAAAAAACATAGACTATCTATACTTACTATATACACCAAAAAAGGATAAAAAGTCAGTGTTGTTTTTATAATTATTTCGAATTCACTATGATGTGAATACAAACTCACTATGCAGAGAAAATACTATTAACGTGATAAGATTGCTTAGCTAGTTAATAAATCTTTATCATAAAAAATAAAATTACCAAATTCTTTCCTTAGCACTGAAGGCCTCTTCCCTGTCGATAGCTGATAGGAATTTATCCACTTACCCGCATTTTCTTGCAGATTTTTGTGTTCCTTTATCTTCATGCGTGCACGATATTCTGTCGTGCTTCCTCGTACTTCAGCAGTATGTGTTTGTTTTTGTTTTATTTTGTTGTACATACACGAGGTCAAGTGTTATGCTATATCATACTTCAGCTGTATGTATTTTATCTTATTTAATTTTTTAATATATGTTTGGTATTTCTGCAGAGCTATTTTTGTTTGCTTTTTACGCGGTTAACTTTAGATGTTTAGGTGGTTTTCAATTATATATGCAAAATCGTTAGGTTCAAACCTAGTTCCCATCCCTTAAACGCTGGTTTACAAGTCTATCTCTTAGAGCGATTGTGCCATCTCACTCAATTACTAATATTATAATTTCTAGTCTGTATAAGGTGGCTGATTTTCGTTTCCTGGCTGTTACCTAGCTGAGATAAATAAATTGTTCTATTAAAAATATATACAAATATACACATTAGCAGTGACCTGCTGTTACCGCATTATGTATTATCTTTAAATTATAATAGTTTTCATTTGGGTTTATAATCATTGTATTATATTTCCTTAGTTCACTAGCCTATGCTATTTGTAAAGTACAAATCAACATGTTTACATGTGTCATGCTAAGTCCAGGGAAAATCAGCAATTATGTCGATCAGCTTAACCCACAATGGTAAATCACGTGGTAGCGAGTGCAAATTTATGACCTTGAATCTTATGTCAACATCTTGTTGATTTCAAATAAGGTATTTTAATTGTAGTGCAAAGGCACTACAAGCAGTATCATGCGCGACCTAGTTTCTGATTGGTTAAAGAAGGTTGTTGACAGAACTAATTCTAAGTCGTAGTTTAGAGTTTTAAATTAATTTTTACTCCGTAAAATAATGCCTATATAATGCCAATATAACCACTGAATGGGCATTCTTTGCAGTTCTTCAGAATAATAAGGTTATTGAGGAAGATTATTGATGTTTGTAAAATCAGCTGGTGAAAATCTATTCTACATAGTACATTTAGGATTTAAGTTCTATTCTTCAAGGAACTTAACAATGTTTTACATTCACAGGAGTTTACCTGGGATTAATTACATTTGGATTTAAAACTGTGTTTCTTGTGGCATATCAACACATTAGTGACTTCATTCGGAACATTCATTCATTCGGAATACTTTGGATTAACTTCCGGATTATCAAAATTCAATAGGACATTTAGGATTATTTAGGAATTTCTAAACTGTAAGTTATTTTTAATTCTTTCACTTTGTTTGTTTGAAATATTTAATATTTTAGGAAATTGAAGAATATATTTTAGAAATTGAGAAAGCTTGTTTGAGTCGTTCTTTCTTTTGTTACTATTTCTAACCCCAAGACGTAACACCTGCCATGAAATTATGCAGCGTACTTTCTGGCAGAATCTTTGACATAAGATACATTTTCAGTCAGTGTTGAAGAAAGTAATAAGACCTCCTGTCTTTTGAGGTAAAATAATTGACTTTGAGTTAGTTTTTATGTTGAATAATATCACTACCCATGTACCTTTACAAGACAACAGACCGATCGACAGAACCAATGCCCTACATTGCAACATCGGGGAACACGAATCAATAAAACTATGGGCTTACTACCGTATATAACTCCATATATATTTTAAGACTGCAAAGAATATTAATGAAGTCCTATACAAATATTTTGAACTTAAAGATTGGTTGATACAACAATCTACTAGCCCCTTACACAAGCAAGGGGGAAAAAAGATTCAGATATATACGGATTTATTTTACTCACGCAGAGGATTATTTCCAGGAAGACATAGTTGATATGCAAGCACAGCACAAGTTTAATAATGGTTCAAAGTTACATTTTGACAGTGATAGATGATTTTTGAAAATATGCCTGAACAGAAAAGTATCAAATAAAATGGAGATGATATGCATGATGCCTTTAGGGAAATATTTGAAGAGAGAAAACCAGAAAAAATACAGTTCGATAAAGGAAAAGAATTTTATAACACAATGACTAACGAATTTGTGGATAAAGACAAAATAGCGTCTGCAGTGGAAACGTTTAATCGAACTTTTAAGACTAGAATGTGGAATTATTTACTGAAAATGTATCTAGAAAATGAGTAGATATATTACCAAACCTAATTGATAGATACAATTGATCAATCACTGACCTATATAAATATCGCCAATTGAAGTCAGTAAACCTAGCAACGGGTCAAACATACAGAATACCTTATGTGACTTACAACAGATGCGTATGGAACGCCAAACTATAAAATAGGTGAGACAGTGAGAATCTAAAAATATAGTATATTGATGCTAAAGGATATTTTTCTAATTTTACGGAAGAGATTTTATAATTAGAGAAATAATTTTAAGAGACCCTGTAGTATATAAATTAGAAGGGTTAAAGGGAGAAAATATTGAGAGAATATTTAACGAAGATGAGTTATCTCTCTACGATAAGCGAGATGACACCTTCAAGATTTAGAACATTGTAAAACCTTTAAAAACAATATACAAAAAATGAATGGCTTAAACATTTGTGCTAGTAAAATGGAAAGGATATGATGAATCTTTTTAAAGTGAGAGCCAGAAGAAACTGTCGCACTAAAGTAGGCGCTAGCAAGCACTACTAGCGAATAAGTCCCATCACGCTAGTCATAAGTTTATTTATAACAATGTATTCATATTATATAAAATATGTTTTAAGTTATATGCGTTATGAAATTAAGCCTATTGATCAAATGAAATGTCGATATGAAAACTAGAATGATGTAACGGTTGTGAAAGATAATGAACTCACACTGATATAATAGAAGAGGAAATAACAAAATCAGAGAATAGAACCAGCAACAAAAAAATACCTTTAAATGTGGAACAATTTTAACAAGAAGCTCAATGTTTCAATCATAAAAAGTACATTTCACACTAGTTTTAATGATGGAAAATAGTATAAAAAGACGACAAACTGTTATTTTAAATAATGTATTGATATATAAATGTCAGAACATTTATTTCGTTATATATGCACGGAAACCACTAGCAGCTGATGTGAAAAACCTAAAAGAAAAATATCGAAAATCCAAAATCGTCATCAAATTTCCTGCAAAATTCACGATTGATTGACGTGCATATCAAAATATGTTTACAGAGAACAATATCTAACTTGAAATTACGGATTGATGTACGTGTCTTCAAAAAGTGTGTAAAATCATGACGTGCGGCACAATATATACAGATTTATCAGATCGTGATCGTACAGCGGTTGCTATTCAAGGCAGTCAAGACAATTGTATTACCAGTGAACCAGTTTGCTCTGAAAAGCAGTCAGTTTGTCTTGACTGTCTAAATATGGGCGACGGTGATAATCATACCTATCTAGACACCATTCCAAAGCAAAGCTCTACGTATCACTAAATATATATATTAGCTTTGTATCCAGAGCAGAGTGACTCTTAGTTTCTAATCGGTTTATATGCCTGACACAAGAATTAATCCAAGCCGTCGCTGTCGTAACCGACAGTGCACCTTTATTTAACAAACCAGATGCAGCGATTGCTGAGACCGCCCCATATGTGAACAAAGCAGCGACAATTACGGCATCAAAGCACTAATTATTTTACAGCCTACTGGCGGGGATATAAAAAAAAGAGTACTTAATATTGAGATGCACTCATTGGTTAGTAAATATATATCTACATTGCATTATTAATTTAACTTCAATCAATATATTATAGATGAGAAATTTTTTTTTACATTTATGGTGCTATCCTGTATTTAATTTCATACTGACAAAATATCATATGAACTCTTGGTGCGGGGATATGTTATTTAACGTAGACCAGGGGGTGCCCTGTTCAGCAGCACGAGACTCACAAGTACCGCGGAAAACCTGTTTTTCAAGCTTGAACAAAAATCTCTAACTCTAAAGAATGGAAGCATGTGTGGTTTATATGCCAATATAATGCAAACATTATTTTTATTTTTTTTAACATATTAAAATTAATTTCTATGGGAAATTAACAAGTTTTCCGATCTCTTACATGTACACGGCACATATCCCATCAACAACATATACCCATCAAACAGATAAACCCCCTGACCGAGTCGTCGTATACACAAATAACTCTATGGAACTTGCGAAGTGTCCATTCACTCTCGATAACTGATCCGCAACGGTCAGAACACTAACATAAAATATCAAAACAACAACAGACTTCCATACATCACAAGACAACTAAATGTTGGTAACTCAACAACTGGGGTTCTAAATGCAAATTTTTGTACCATGTTTTGTAGCCTTGTACAGGGTTACGATATTGTTTGGCAAAAGAAAACACAATGGACATTCATAATATAAGTAAATATACCAGAAAGCAGAAATACATTCTTGAAAGAGTGGGGTGGTGGTATAGTAGTTTTTTTGCTAAAAAATATTCTCCTATTGTGTGACTGTACTCCATATATAGCTACACATCAGACTCAGACTACATATTCGAATTCAAATTTTTTAAAAGTATCTTTTCAAACGGGTGATAACCTATATTTCAGTGCGGTATATATATATATATATATATATATATATATATATATATATATATATATATATATATATATATATATATTCCCGTCTAAATCCTGATGTAACCCTGCCGACTAAATAAACTTGTATGAAACGAAGTAACGCATATGTGTATTTTACATGATTATGTGTTTATTATTATAATATGTAAACACGAGTACCTGTACAAAAGATGATTTTATTAATGTTCTTCAATGTGTCCCTCGATGGTTTAATTTTGATGAAACACTCTACTGTTTCTATGATACTTTATCTACAGCACACCAATTTGTTGTTTTTTTATTGTGTGTGACAAACTTAAATCTTTGCAAGACACTGTAGTAAGCAATGCGGGTAATATCTTCATTGAGATCTGCAGAAATAATAATCTTTTTAATTATCTGATATATACAGTGAAAATGCACCATTCGGAAATATATTTGAGATTGACTATTTGTTAGTGTCAGTTTATGTTCTAATGTACGTTGATAATTGACGTATGACAAAACTTGACTATCTTTAAACAGACTAACATTACATACTAATAATGACACATAAATTAAAGCAAACGACTAATCAGGAAATGTATTCAGAGATGAGTCAAGTAGTTGTGAAACCAAAATGGAAAGAACGGTAGAAATGTTTAATTACTAAATGTAATATGTGAGAGAGAGAGAGAGGCGGAGAGAGAGAGAGATGGAAGCTTGAACAATTCTTCAATTATTTACTCTATAGCTGAAATCTTAGCAAGAGATAGAAAAGATACAGCAGTAAGCTTAAACTTATTTCCAGCTATATTCTCATCAATAATAATCTTAACTTAGATAATCGGCCTGACGTGAGTAATGAAGGAAAAATGGGCAGCGAACTGAAAACATTGATTCAAGCTAATGAAGAAAATTGTACACGCACTATTGTAATATCACACAGTAATTGACAAGTATTAGCAGCAGAGAGACCATATGAAAATTAAAATATTGGTTATGATGGAGTTGGTGGGTGGGGCGGTAGGTAAAGGACTTGTAATTCACCTTGAGTGGTATATAAGCAGTAAACAAATACCTACGAGAATTATTTCAGATAAAGGTGAAGACGAAAACAGTGACTAGCCAAATGTCTTAGTTGTCAACATGAACTTTTGAACCACCCTACAAAACGTTCTAGTTGACCTCAAGCAATTGTGTGCCCTAAATATGGATTAAACCCGAAATGAGAGTTCATGTGATCTGACTGAAATTATGGTCTGCATTATTATTAGTCGCATTCACCGTTTGGACATTCACTTCTTTTCTACACTGATGTCTTTTCATGTAGGAGATTAATCCGGCGTTGGGCAATAGGTGATTATCACCAATACGACATTAACAATGCTATATATTCCTGTGTCGGGATCAAGCCTTCCCTCTGTTTGAGATTCCATTCTCCGCTTGTTACACAATAATTGACTGCCATGCATATCCAGGTGTTTACATAAGGAATCACGAATTTTGAAAACTCTGATGGAAATGTTACATGCAAAGTCAGTTTACTGTCTACTCAATGAGGCGTTTCTTCTTTGTCTTCACTAATGTCAGGAGTGTCCTTATAAAACTTCAGAAATAGATTAACCCACGTTAATCCCAGACATTTTGTTTTACTCTGAACATGGTAACAAAGTTATGAACGAGTTTTGGTTGCGTTTGTCAGTAACATCAATATGGTATTTATAGTGTATCATAACAGCTTTTAAGCTGAACATTTTTCACACAAATGACTGTGTGTGTTATAAAAATGCTTGTAAGGAAAGTATATTCCTTAGAATAATTCTTACGTATATATTACGCAGCAGATTATACTGTCAAATGATTTGCATAGGGGTTCTAAAATTCATGTTTGCATTAAATTCTCGATTAAATGCGCTTAAGGTTGATGACATAATGAAATGGCTGTTTGGCTAAAATTATGCAAACAAAGTGTATGATTTGTTGTTAGAAGACAATTAATCTTAACAATATTCATCACATGTTCCTCGTGTTTTCAAAAAGATGCGATTGCTGTTGTCCGTATAAGACAGACGTTGACTGACATGATAACTTTCGGATGCATGGTGTGAAAGACCCATTTGTCAAAAATTTTAATACAATGAGCTCCTGACAGTGATAAAAAGGATATTTATAAACCGTCTCTTTGTTTCTAACTCGATGAGATATTAGAAACTATTCATAAACAAAAGTGATAAAAACATTAAAAAAGACATTCTACAAGTAGGAAAAGGCGTAATTATGTGTAGTGTATACACCTGCGTGGAGAAATGCGCTCGCGTGCTTGTTTCAACTTTTTGCTCCCCGTCAAGGCAGCCATAGTAACAAAAATGTACCAGAAATGCAAGCAAGAAGGGACACATGAAATGACACACTCACACACCAGTACAAAACTAAATTGTTGTTTTGTGTCGGTTTACACGGGTTATTCCGATGTTGCTTTACAGTATTTTTAATTAGCTAAGAAGGAGTCAAACGCACACAGGTGCAGAATATAATTGTGTTAGATGTGGTACTTTATTTTGCTGACGATAGCAAGGTTTATGTGTTGGCGTATCTGTTTGATAGTTCATGTTATGCCAATATGCGTTGTATTCTGAAATTTAAAATCCCTTGAATTGTGATTAAATCCACAAGATCTGCATCTGTCACATCTTCGCAATAACTGCAATCGCGACTGACTAGTCATTTAACGTTCAATATACGCCAAAAGCAGACAAGTTTCGATAGCACTAACCTGTCCAATTACAGGTCTTGTGTAACTATTTTAATTAAATATATCTCACAATATAAGTAATTACAAAATAATGAAAACAAAACATAATGAAGTCTTTGAAACTTCTTGTTGTCCGCCATTTCTCAGGCTTTTGTCTTAAAAAAAATGCCCAACGAGAAAAACATAAATACTGTCCTTGAATAAATGAATAGCCTTTGAACAGGTTTATTGCCATAAAAGCATGCAAGTATGCTACCAGATGTGCCATTCTTCACATACATTTAAAAACAAATCCGCATCCATTCTTTATCTCAGTTTACAGACTTTACCTGACAAATACTATGCCCAAAGAGAAAAACATATGTGCATTACTTTAATGAAGTTATAGTCTCTGAAAATGGTTTGTCATAACAAATGCATGCAAGCAAGCTATGCCTCACCAAAACCATAATTAAATATAAATATCTTAACATTTATGAGCCCAAATTGTAAAGCTACTACTTGTACCCTGGAGCCAAGAGAGTTGCATTGTATAACACAATTTGGGCAATCGAATATCTGACATTTTGAGTAGTTTCAACCAATATTGAATTGGTCTGGCAATGTATACAGATTTAAGAGAGTCCGGCCTACTTCTCCCCGCACAAAACACTTAAGACTCGATTTACCTAACTGTAAGACATATTTACAAAAAATTTCTATGCACCCTTTCTACATGATGGTCTTCACTAAAGCCCCATACTTTAGAAGAATAAGTCAAAATGGGCAAAATTGTAGTGTCAAAAATCTTAAATAAAATATTTACAGACAATTTTCCAAATTTAATCAATTTAATTTTCATGGCATGCGCTGCCTTAGATGCTTGTTCTGCTAATTTTTTTTACATTTGTTCCAAACTCCCCCTAAACAACTCCTAAGTATTTATAATAAGAACTAACCTTAAGTTTCTTGTCCCCAAAATACCATTTTTCATAATCTCTTTAATAACCGCCCTTTCGGAAAACGACTACCTCAGTTTTATCAAGATTTACCTTAAGTTTCCAGTAGCCACAGTATTGGCTAAGTCTATCTAAGTGACGTTGCATTTCAATTGCTGTATCGGCCAGTAATACAAGATCATCTGCATAAAGCAGAAGAAAAAGCTATAGCACATTTTATATGTCAATACCACTGTTATCATCAGAAAGTGTACTTTGCAGGTCATTTAGAAAAAGTGAGAAAATCAGTGGTGACAATATGCAGCACTGCCTAACACCTGTTGGACACTGAAAGATATCACTTAATTCACTCGAGGTTCTTACACCGGCTCTGACGTCTGCATATATTGTTTGCAACATTTTCAGCATCTTTGTACTCAAGTTACATACATTAAGTTATACCAAAGAGCTTCCCTATCGATTCTAGCAAAGGCCTTCTCAAATTCTATTAATGCACAATAAAATATACCCTTTTTCTTCCTCAAATATTTCCTAATAATAGTATTTTGAACATATATGTTATCTACAGTACTGTAACCTCTTCTAAATCCAGCTTGTACTTTACCTAGTATATGATTTTCTTCTACCCACTGTGTGAGCCTTTTATTAAGAATATTAGTATTAACTTTACTCATAACTTATTCCTCTGTAATTATTCTTGTCATTTTGGTTACCCTCTTTAAGAAGTGGAACAATTGTAGCTATACACCAGTCTTTTGGAAAGTATAATACATTAAACATTGCATTAAACAGATATATGAGTAATGGTACAATGTAATTTTCAGAGGCTTTTAAAATGTCACAACTTATACCATCATATCGTGGAGCTTTCCTTGTTTTTTATATCATTGATTGCTTTCCTTACCTCATCTTCAGTACTATATGCATCGAGATCATCCCATGTATTCAAGGAGTACAATGCATCAAACGAATCAGGGCTAGGAGGATTAAATACACCATGAAAATGTTCAAACCATCTTAGCTTGGAAATCTGTTGTTGGCTATGCCATGATCTCGATCAAAGTAAATTCCAAAATGCTACATAATCTCTATTTTTAAGAGCAAAGACTAGCCTATTTTGTAATCTAGTTTCATATTATCCTCTGTTTTCTGCAGTTAACTTCCTGTATCTTTTCCAAGTTTTTAGCAGATCTATTAAACCTAAAGCTTCTTAGGGCCTTCACTGTCATATTTTTTAGCATTTTCACATTCCTTATCAAACCACTCCGATTTTTGTACTGACACCGACCTTGAAAGGGGACTTCTTGGTCACTCTTTTCGTGCCAGGTCTATCTGCAGTTATTTGAATGGTTTGTACTAAAGAGTCTATTGCTCTATCAAAGCTACTATTCTGAATCATTTCAAAATATTGATCATAAGGGAAAAATAAATAATTGGTCATGTACGCATGAAGAGAACTGGGTTTCATACTCACGTGACCACGTAAATTTGTATTGATCTGACTTACTATCATCCTCCTTACTTTCTTCCTCTGGGCTACATTTGACATTACGATTTAGAGTAATATGCAATGGCATATGTATTGATTTTTACCTCTCTATGACATCACATTCTTTGAATACCTCAAGCAAATGACTGCCAGAAAATAATCAATGCAACTAGCTGAATTTTTACAATAACAAGTATAGGATCCAATGTTTTTGTCGACTCCAGACCTTCCATTAACTATTCTAAGTCCAGTGGATTTACAAAGTTATAAAAAAGCATACCGATGATGATTGGGTTCCCTTGTATCCATATTTGATCTACTTTTGGGTACATTGCCAGCAACATAATCAATATTATCAAGTAACTGGAAAGTTTTATCAAAATCTATGTATTCATTATCCTGTGCTGTATAAGCATTTAAATCGCCTCCCAACAAGTAATGAGCATCTGGTTCCAAGGATATAAAATATGCAATATCATTTTCAATCATAGATAAAGTCTCTTCATCCGAGTGCACATATGAATTTTCAGGTGTATAGTATATTAAACCTAGTATAACATTGTAAGGTATACTAATATTTACACTGTTAAGATTTAGCCACAAAACATTATTAGATTCACTAGATAAAACTTCCACCTTTAATAAATCTGCAACCAAATTGTTAACAAAATATACTATTCCACCCGAGTTCCTAATAGCATTCAGTTCTTTAGGTCTTACACATGATACAAGTATTATTTCCACTCATCCTATGGTGTACTGGGTTTCGGCCTGATTCTGAAGATATCTGAAAATTTTCCGGAGAGAGTTAGGTACACTCGAAAAAAGCTAAAACCCTTTTTAAAGGATTGTTTGAGAGAGAACAAGATGGCATCTTTGAGATATGACAAACGTGTTGCAGATGGTAAAGTGTATGTATATGATGAGACACAAAAGGATCCAATTCCAGCTTCTGAATAAGAATCAGGCCGAGGCCCAGTATACCATAGGATGAGTGGAAATAATACTTGTATCAGTTCAGTGGATAATTTTTTTACTTGTAATGACCCATCTGCATGGAACATATCAGGACTGGGGAAAAGGTAGCTGGAACCAGTGAATGCCTAGATTAAGTGTGATTTTTATAATTTATTACACAGCATGATTTCCTTGGATTTCTTGAGACTTGGTCAGAGAGTGCTGATCAGTCTAATATAGTGGAATACAAAACATTTGCATGTGTAAGACCTAAAAAACTGATTTGACATAAATCCTAATAAGATCAATTATAATACAATACGATATAGCACAATAATCTGAATTAGCTCAGTTAGCTCAATGCATCATGTCACAGTCTAAATATAGCCAAGTTCATAATCTGGAGACAAATATAAATATTTGCCCTCATTGTGGAGTTCATAGTAAACTTTCACAGCTATAGCTCAAAAATACTTCCTAATCCAAACAAGATTTGATCATATCTGAACACTGAATATTCTTAGAAACATCTCCATATAAACTTCCCAAAGTAACAATCACTTTAAATCATGGAAAAAGGAGAATTTTCTGGAGAGCTCTGCAGCACAGCTGTTCTGGACAAATGAACACTGCTCACTTCTGATAAAATATACCTGTTTAAAACATAATGACAATTACATCTTTCCATAGTAGATGCATTTCTTAAAGAAAGAGAGATGAGTTGCACTTGAAGTTGTAGCAGTGTAATTGTGTTTTTTTATGCAACCTAGTTCTTTTCTAAGATTGTTGGGTGTCGGTATCGGTGGCACTGCTCTGTGAATAAATAAATACCAAGCATGAGAAAGTTATCTTTTTTTTACAGTAACAATATAGCATAAGTACCTAGAAACTTCCTGTTGTATATAGTCCCGGAAGCACTCAAGTTGGGTTGAATCCCCGCACTTGTGTTGGCAGTGTACACATTGTTTTCAAAAACTAAGAAAACCAATATCAGACAAAGCGATAGCATAATATTTTAAATTGCCTCTATTTGCAATTGTCTCTGGTTGTTTCTATACAAACTCTGGGTATGATGAATCTTGATTTGGAATGTATGCGTTACTTTGTTTCAGTGTCGCGCCATCTTGAAGCCCGGCACGTTTTCGAAGGTTCTTGTTCTTGAAGTTTTGGATACAGTGCGGAGTGGCGAACATGTGTAGCAAGATTTATATTATATTTGTGCATTCTATCTTAATATTTTCCCCCTGATTTATTGCCAGAATCTTGTAAGTATCCTTCCCATAACCGGTTTCTGCTTTATCAGAAGATGGTTGTTATTTACATCCCTGTCATAAGGTCAGAGGTCATTTGAGGTAAAAATATAATGCCTATTCGTTGGGTCATTTTATGTTAGCACTAAAATAGGCGAGAATATGTTCGCAATTGGAAGTAGGCCTCATACCCCCAAGGCATACACAAAGCCTACCTTATCTAGTTAGTAATTGCCAACATATCATTCTTCTTATAACCGCAGCTGTGTTCTTAAATAGATATTGGTCCTTATATCAATTAAATTGGGAAACCGTTTATTGTTCATTGCATGTCATATTACTTTTTCTTTGATATAGAAGTCTAACTATCCATTTTCATTATTTCAATAATAATAATAATAATAATAATAATAATAATAATAATAACAAAAACAATAATAATAATAATAATGATAATAATAATAATAATAAATCAAATGAACTGAAATGATGTATATGAACTAAGTTAGTAAATATAATTATGATATGCATAGGTGGGTTCATTCTAGTCATGAGTCATTTAAGGGTTTCTTCTTTTTCGAGCAATTCAATTGGGCAACGCTTATTGTTCTTTACATATGATATTACTTTCCTTTGATACAATCATCCACCAAACATTTTCATTACTTCAATAACAATATTAATAACAACAGCAATGCATAAATTAAATAAATAAAATGATGTATATCAAATAAGTAAATGAATAATATTCTGGAATTTATAGATGGGTTCGTTCTAGTCCTGCTACACTTAGGGATTTCTGGTATTTTGTGCGATTAAATTGTGAAACAGTTAATTGTTCGCTGCATATGGTATTTTTTTTTTTTTGATATAAAGTCCACGTTTCCATGTTCATATTCAATAATAATAATAGTAATAACAGCACTGTATAAATGAAATAGATGATGCATATTAAGCAAATAATATCCTTCTGTTATAATATAGGTGGGTTCGTTTTAGTCCTGAATCATTTAAGGGATTATCTTGCCATTCTAAGTTAAAACAAGTTAATGTCAAAGTGGAGTTCAGGAAACCCATATAGGGTAAGAGGCCTATGCAAGTCTGTTAAGCTTTCATAACATGACAAGGTGACCTGTCATTCTGATTTGATTATTGGTGGCAGGAGTACATGACTGAGTGTGCATAAGAGTTATAATTGCTTAAATTTATTACAACTAATGAAATGTTCCCATTTTCTTATATTCTTTTTTTGACAACATAATAAATGATATGTGAACATTTATTTAGTTCTTGTATTTTTGAGCTTTATTGATCACAGCCCTCTTCGTTCAACTAATTGGATTTTAATTGTACTGACCCATAGTCTTACTGACGTTAAGGCTGTCAACCATTATGTACGTTTAAACTCGGATTACTCTTGTAGTGCCTCATTAGCTAATACTGTGAACATCTCTGCTCACACTTTCTCTAAACAAACACTGCCCAAAAATGTATATTACATGGCTTGAAAAGTGAGCAACAAATGGTTTATCCATCAGTACTCCCTTCCAGATGATTTCGGGGTAAACAAAATTTGTGGGATATATAACATTTATTTTATGAACCACTCATACATAAAACAAATTTAGCAAGAGCAATTTTTCCCAGTAGATTGACATAGAGCTGCAGCCAGTTACTTGTGTGAGGGGAGAACGACCAATCAAATGTCACAGTCTGACAAGTGTAACAGGATGAAACCGGATTGGATTGGATTTAGCGAAGACACTTAACACAAGTACGTGAACGAGCTGTTTATTTATAAATACAAATTAATGATGAACGAATCTCAGACACCTAGCTGACACACTTACTTCCACCTCTCATAAACTAAACTATAACAAAGAAAAACCTACCCTACACACAAAGTTTGATAACGGATGTAACAAAATGGAATCGTTACTCAATGGATACAATCAAAGCAATTCTCTTTAAGAAATAATCACAAATGATATTGTTTATCAAAGAATATGAGCAATGTATGGAATCTATCAGCAGATATGACTGATCTGCCCGGTAGATGGACTTCAACTTGAACAAGCCTCGCCAGGGAAAGCTTAATATTTCCGGTAAAATAGTTACATACACTTTCTTTCTTGGTACCATTTGTGAATATTAGTATCAGGACTCACAGGATTGCGATCAGATGTTCTCATATCGACTATTGCTATCATCAACAAACTTGTATTGTTTTTTATATTGTTTTACATTATCCAAGTTGTTGTGAATTGGGTGCATCAAATAATTCACTATGCATAGCATTGATGATACTGCCAAACAAAAAGCAAAACAAAACAAAACAAGAACAACAAAAAACCAACCTTATCGATATTTCTTTACAATATATCATCTAAACTGGGAAAACATTTTTATCAATTGAATATTAAATAAATCAATATTTTATTTGGTAGAAACCCCGTTTCATTTGTGAAAACCATCTCACGGCTAGCAGGATTGTAACACATTTAAGAACCAACTTTGGTCAATGCCTTTTTGCCAGCTGAGAGTATAGGCAATGCAGAATGCCAGAATTGGATCGTCATATTAACAAATTAATTTTTTTTCTTCTTGATTTTACTATTTTAAAATAAACTAGCACAGCGAAAAACGTTACAGTATACGCAATGTTAAGTTTGTCGATACATAGGTATTATTTTGACTGAATGTCTTGAATCTAGAGCAAAACACTTCGTCATTATCAGCGATTTCATTGGCTATAACAAAAAATGTGACAATGTATGACCTGATTGTCCTCATTTGCTTTCAGACGGTGATAGAAATATAACGTAAAAAACTGTTTTGCTCCAGGCTTTGCTTAAGTTGGAGTCAGTTCATAGTAAAGAATTGTAGCATTGTTTTGGCACATGTCTATGCCATCTGAGAGTATAGACAATACATACTGACATAATTTTAGACTTAAATTTGGCACACGCAAAATTCTACTCCGTTCATTTGACACTATTTTATAATAACACCGGTTTTAGAAACTGATCAATAAAAAAATACGCCAATGAACGTTTATATCATAGGATTTACCCTTAATGCCACAACAACAACAAAAATGACTCCCGACTACTTACTTTTTTGTCTTCAACCATCCCCTATGTGCCTATTTCTTTTCAAAATCTCTCTCTCATCATGAAATAGTAATACTACTACTAATAATAATAATAGAACTTGTATGGTATGTTGAGCAAGGTCCATGTTACGGCTGGATATTAAACAAACTGGGTGGTTGCCTAATGTTACTATTTTCAAAAACTAGCACAAACTCTCAACGTAAAATACAATCAACCTTTAACTTGATTCCAAATTCGCTAGTTTTAAAAATATTTTGACTGCATGCCTTGAATCAAGAGCAAAACATTTAGTCCTTATAAGGTATTTCATAGTTTAGATTCAATCGTTATAAAGTGTGACCTGATTTGGGCTCATTTGCTTTCAGACGGTGACAGAAATAGGATGTAAAACAACTTTTTACTCCAGACTTAGCTTCTGGCACAACCCAAATGAAATGCTAGCATAATATTGTCACGAATTTGAGAAGCCTATTTAACACACGCCAATGCGTAAGTAAAAGTCATAGCTAGCAGAATTGTAACATATTTAAGAACCAAATTTGACACATGCTTTTTGCCAGCTGAGAGTATAGGCAATGCAGTATTTGCCATCAGAGAGTATAGGCAATACATGCTGACATAATGTTAGACTTACATTTGGCACCCGCCACATTTTACTGCGTACTTTCGACAGTAGTTCATTGTGCGCACTATGCTCGCAGTAGCTAAAGAAGTCGTTCATGTGGCTAGGCCAGTCAGTGAGAAACGGCATGTTTGCGGTTTAGTACATCATTTAGCTAGGTCGATCAGTGCGAAATGGTTTCTTTGTAAATTTGTTGAAATTAATATTAACTTTATTATTGTGAAAGAATGTTCAAGCGATGATGAAATCGGGACGTTTTTGCTACTTTGAGTCCACGAGTCAGGATAAAGGTTAAGTGTGAGGTAGTGTACAACTATCCTGCACAGCTGTTCTACACTGGAAAACACAATCATACAAATATAGGAATGTAGAAGATATTCACACACTCACATTTTATAATGGAAAAGATTTTAGCTTTGTTTCATTTTGCAATTATTTCAGTAGTATCTCTTTTCGAAGAGATCTAAGCAGTTTTGGAAAGGGTTTTGTATGTCTGTGTTTATGTTCACAACCCAACAAAAACTTTTAAAAAACACTCTTGTGTGTTATAGTATGTTTGTGTGGGTACAGTGTCAATAAACACTCCTACCCTTGTGACATAGTACGTTTGTGTGGGTAATATATGTCTATAAACACTTGTAACCTTGTGTGTATATTTCATTCCCCTTCTTTTATATCCTACCAATTTTCGTTATATAGTAGATGAGAGGTTTTGGTTACTAAACGCTGCGTTTTGGATAGTATATGTGAGGTATTGGATAGTAGATAACTCAATATTGGATAGCAGATTACTATTCCCACGTTAAATTCTCGCAAACACTCAGACACTTTCGACCATACATTTTACCATGTTAAAATCCCATATGGGCCAATACACGTTTACCCAATATTGGTCAACCATTTTTAACAATATTACCATTAACCATCAATGTTACATTCCCGCAGGCTTCTATAAACGTTTGATCTATTTTAACATGGGAATCCCGTATACACCTAATATCGTCGGCCATTACTACTGCCACTCAACAACTTTTGAATAACATCGTGGATTTAAATTAAATTTGGTTTGGGGATTTATTCTAAAAAGACCTGGGTCAGATTTAATTTCACCATTTTATAGCAATCTTTTACAGGTATAGTGCATGTTCAACTTTGAATTTTGCCCTTCAATTTTAATTTTTTCTCAGTAAGTTTGAAAGGTCCTAATGGTTTAAAATCAAATTTAGTATAAGACTTTACATTAAGAATACCCAGGTCAAGTTTGATTATTACTATTTGCTGACCATATTTTACTGAAGTACTGCCTCAGTTTGACTTAAATCTCTGTCCTTTGATTGCATCCTACTGGTGGGGTCATATGTGGTAGTAGGAGCATATAATGTTACCTTGTCCGTACTTTCATCGCACCTTGTTTAAGTGTTAAGGTTATGTTATTTCAGGCACTTTGGTGTGGTCTCCGTGTTCCAAGATCACATTTTAATTTATTAATTATTTGTATTTGTTACTGTTAATATCTGATTTAATATGTTTTAGAAAGTTCATCTTCGGCAGTTTCAGAACTGGAGAGGATAATGGGGATGTGAGAATGGTACTTTGTGTAGAGTTTCAATTCGAAAAAAATATGCTACTACACAATCTCAGGAACTGATGAAGAAGAATTCATGGGATGAAACTGTACTCGAGAAAGTTCAGCATCAACACATAACATGAAAATTCGAATGCGTGTGTTCGAAGCTAGATTTGTAAATATCAATCTTGTCAAATCAATTTTGTCAGTTACACGTGTAAAAATTTTTGTTTATTATTGTCTAATTATTAACTACAGTAATAATTAAACACAGAATATAGCTAGTTTTTATTTTAGTCATTAATTGAATAATAAAGTCAGCTTTGCATAAGTTGCATAATAAAGTAATGGTTGAGTAAACTGTTTTCTGTCTTGCCTGCAAAGATTAAGCGAAGCAAATGTATCACTTTTCACTTTTCTGCTGTCGTTGCTGGTTTAGGCATCAGGGTGAACTTGTTTGAATTTGCTAATTTTCACTGACACTGTTCCATGTACATTTATTTACAGTCATTAAACTTGATGGTTGTATTCGTCGTGGAGGGTACAGCACATTACAAGCAAAAGGAGGTGACTGGTCAAATAGACCTTCTTTTCACGTTGTAGTGGATTTGCTTGGTATTTAGAATATGTCTGGCGGAGCCGACGAGACAGCAATCCGTGGAATTTTGATATGCATATTTTTATTAGTAGTTTAAATAGAGGACCTATACCACAGGTAATGTATGCTACTTTCTCCCTTTAAAGAAAAGAAGAAAATAATAAAGAAGGCTTCAGGCATTGGAAACGTTTTAAAATTAAATCCAATATAATGAAGAGTTTGCTTGAAAATAGTTTTCTAATCCAGCACACTAATAATCAGTCCATGTAATCCAGCACACTACTAATCAGTCCATGTGATTAGTCAAATCTAAGATCTGATGTCCAACTAATTTCTAAATCGAAATACACTCTAGAATAGTCCAGTAGAACATCTTGAGGTTCGTTTTGTGATCTAACTTAGAGAAACACCAGTAAGGTGTGATTTGAGTAAGCTAACTCTTTAAATATTACCGATCAAACAAAACAAAGACAGTAAATTTGAGGGCGTGAATTTGCTATTTCTTCTTTTAACTTACAATAATTGATGTGTGCTGAAACACAAACCGTCATTTTGTAAATTTAAGGTTTGAAATTAGATCATGTATCAATGTAAAGAAATAAGTTATTCAGACAGATTTTTTTTCTCCACATTATCGTCCTTGTCAACAGGTACATAAAGACCGAAAGAGCAGTCGCGCTTTTACATACATGCATACTATTCTGGTCTTCTCAGCCAGCAAATAACAATTTCAATACAGCTATTCTGATGTAATATACCACGTGTCAAATGAACTGCGAAATTGTGCTTCCTTCTCTCTAATTTATTATTATTTTTTTAAATCTTGAAATTCATTAATCTCGCTTTGCTAGCGTTTATTTCTGCACTATACAAGTTTCATTGACAATTGATGACATCTGACGAAATAATTGACCACAAGTATTTTTCAATCGATATGTGCATGTGTTACTTAGTATTGCAATTGAAAAGAAATAGGAAATTTGCAATATGAATTAAAGGCACAAGTCACACGATTTAACATTCTGCGTTTGTTTTAGCTGTCAGAGTATAACACTTGCAACCATGATAAAGGCTAGTGAAAGCAAATATTAAAACACGCATATACAATGTCGGTACCTTGTCTATATCTGCAACTGTTGCCATTATTTATTTATTCGATCAATTGTTTCTTTGTTTAACAAAACGAATTATATACATCCAAAATAAGGATTGAATTATTTTAGCTTGGCTTATTTCTAAATTATTGTTTTGTTGTATTTTTTTATCCTCAACCAAGACAAAAGCGCGCAGGACAATAGCACACCGACCAAAGAGCGCCCACAAAAGCGCGCAATGACAAAATCGCTCAGGACAAAAGCGCGCCTACAAAATCGCGCAAACAATTAACGTGTGAAGAAAAGACTAACACAAACAGCATTAAAGATCATTAAGCATAGTTTATTTATTAATATCTCAATATCCAGAAAAACATCGTTAAAGAACAAATAACATCATCCATTCATTAATATCTCAATATACAGAAAAATGGCGTTTATAAATTTTTCAAACGTTCAGTCATAACAAGTGTCTTCTACAGTGCGACGTTATGCGCGATCCCGAGTAGATAGTCCATTATTGACACACTGCCGTATGTCGGAATTAAAGCTTGCAGGCGCAGACTGAGTTTAACATATTTCGACTTCGACGTTTCGGGATTTCTAATGCCGGATTGATAGCGTTCGATCTGCAGCTCCACTGGATCCTGTTCCTTGCGGAAATGGTCGATCAGCTTGTAGACCGACGGATGATGACAATCGACTATTTGCTGAAATGAACGATGCCAAACCCCCACTGAAGTGTTGGTACGTTGCAGATTGTCATTCACGCGATCACGCATGTCACTCAAGTACGTCTTCGCTGTCTTCTGACGTACGCGTCATCCCAATAATCGTCAAACGCTGCCGGTATGTCAGCGACTGGGTCAAAGCAGAAAGCTAACTGCATTTTGACGTACATGCGCAAGTTTCCATCGTCACGATAAGAATCTGCTAATGAAATTCTTACACTGGCCGAGATGGAAAAAAAAAACATCCAACTATCCGGGCTTCCTGGAAGACGGTTTTGCACGCATTTTGACAGCTTTCTCGAAATCTGATAGCCATCACGTAAAATATGCTCTTTCTGCGTCTGCGATTCGGTTCTTTCTATGACAGCAAATGTTTAGACCTAAACATGTTTGTGCTATTTCTACAGTTTCGGGTACGCAACTAGTTTTAAAGAATAACTCCTCAAATAATATTTGGAACTTAGAAATTAGTTGGCTTATTATTTCATGTCTACTTCTTTTCTGCGCTCTTTTGTCTTTGCGCGCTTTTGTCGGGGTTTTAAGCTGCGTTCTTTTGTCGGCGCGATTTTGTCGGGACACCAATTAAAACATAATTTTAGATGAAACTACTTTGCAAATTTAGGACAGGAAAGGTTACGACCCAATTCTCATTTTGCATTGATTAACTTATTCATTCCTACAGCTTGAAATACATTAGTTAGCTGTTCAGTATCATTTTATGTTACTGTTCCCAGATTATCACAACGAGCTGCCTTTTAGCGGATATATTGTTTGACCGTCTGAGTAATTACGTCATCTTATATATGACCAATTAGCGCGTTACTAATGGATAAAAAAACAAAACGCAGCGCATGAATATGGTATATATTGCTTGGAGTTACATGTTGAGTACAAACAAAATTGAATATTACATGTGGTTGTCGTAAGGTGAGAATAGGAGATTTGGGACAGACAAAATCGAAAAGAAAAAGACTACCCATACCGGGTGGGGTAGGGGTGGGGATGTGAATCCAGAAAAGAAAGTCACACAAAAAATGTTCACGGAAAGGTAACGGGAAAAAAAGCAAGAAAAAAAAGTAAGGGAAAAAGTTAAAATTTTTAAGTATACAATTATAAAAATGTTATTTCATATAAGTTCAGATTATTTTTGTCTTATTTTTTTTTTGTGCATTATTATGAATAAGTTATTTTGCAAACAACAAAAATGATTTTAAAAATCATTTATCATTAATCAACATATTTACATTTATAGGATAAATTATAATTAAAATAAATAAAACAAAATGTTTTTATTGAGTAACTATGTAGCAGTTACTTATTACTCATCAATAAAATAATGTGTTTGTGCTAATATTATAATCAAAACAAAAACATAGATGAATCTATAATGCTTGTCCAGGAGTTATTGTCTGAGTAATACAAAAAGAGTGCATGCAAGATATGGCTTCAATTGTTATTTACTTCCTTTACTACAAGTCTAATTCCTTCTAAATCTAGACACCTTTACTTTTTATATACAATTATTGTGTAAAACCCTTAGCATTTTAGTTTTCATCTGTAAATAGAGAAGTTCTTTGCTTATAATTTAGCAAGAATTACTAAGTTGTGTATATATGTATCATATTGTAACTGTTTGTCCAGCAACTGTTAAGTTATGTTATAATGCATTGTTGTTTACATTTAACATGCCTGTAAATGAAATAATAAAAATATACGTGCAAATAACCTGGCCGATTTTTTTTATATTATTATTATTTTTTTTTATCACATCCAGACTAATTGATTGTGAATTTACTAACTGATTTTGACATTTCTTCCCGTGATTTTTGATTTCTCTTTTACTTTACTCCTGTGACTTTTTTACACAGGTAAAAGTGTGACTGTTATCCGTGACCTTTTTCATGTGACATTCTTTCCGTTTTCCGTGGGTGAGGACAGTGGTGGCAGTTGTGGTGCGGTGCCTCCGCAGCTTCTCCACTCCGAACCCCATGAATCTGCCCACATAATGAGTCTTTGTCGGGAAAACTGTAAAATAAAGTGTATCAGAACAACAAAAATATCAAAGACTTCTTCCGGTAACTAACAAAACAAACCCCAATAATGTTGTCTAGTAATACCGGTTTTACACAATTTTTTTATTGCATTTGCAGTGATTGTGTCATACAATTTGGAATTATTACATATTGGAGAAACATATTTAACCGAAAGGAACCTATGTAAAGAAATCGCTTGACAGATTTAAAGAGGTGTGTTACATATATCTGAATTGTTTTTATTGTATCTATTATCTGTAATAATAATAATAATAATAATAATAATAATAATAATAATAATAATAACAACAACAACAATAATAATAATTATTATTATTATTTTTGTTATTATTATTATTATTATTATTATTATTATTGCAGTAAGACTATCACGATTAAATAATGTACGATGTGCTGATGATGTCCATGATAAAAATAATGACAGAAAATATTATTATTAATATTATTATTATTATTATTATTATTATTATTATTGCAGTAAGACTATCACGATTAAATAATGTACGATGTGCTGATGATGTCCATGATAAAAATAATGACAGAAAATATTATTATTATTATTATTATTATTATTATTATTATTATTATCATAATTTATCACCACCACTACCATCATCACCAACAGACGATGCTTACTAATTAATACCATTTTCCCCCACAATGGAGGAATGTCTCTAATACATATATCTAAGAAAACTATATCATCCTGCAGAAATTACAATATACCCTTTTTACATGTATCAAGCTTTTAATGAACCAATTAAACTTTCTGATAAACCGATTAAACATTTTTTTTTTTTATTTATATGTGATTTTTGCATTCTCGTCCAGTTAAATACGACCCACATTAACCTCGCTCCATCCATGAACAAACCAACAAGATTGCAAAACATACATTACTCTCACATAATTGAATATGCTTGTACTTTTAGCTTAGACCACTAGTATAAAATTATCCTCTTTAATACCGACAATAATTACAAATATAACCAATCATCAGAAATCATTAACTGACCATATTTCAAAAGAAAAGTCCATAATTACTATCGTATTTGCAAGTATGTAGGACCCACTTGTATGCACAGACTTGCGTCTATTGCTGAAAGAGTATCTGGAAAAACTGAATAATGTTGGTGAACAGATTTGATAATTATTGAGGAATGTCACTGATCGGTAAAGTAATAACTAGCAGAATAATAAGGTTGGGTTACGAACATTATTTCTGGAAAACCGTTTGAAAAGTTCACCATCTTATAAAAAGAGAGAAGAAAAACAAAAAATACAAGTATTTGCAAATGCAGTTGTGATCAAGACAGTTTTGATACAAACGTTAGAAAGCGATAAAAATGTTATATTTTCTAGTGATGTGTCTTTAGAATCGAAGCATCGGTAGACCGTGATAGTTTCTGTCACAATAGTGTATCACGATACACAGCCCAGCTATCGATATTTGACGATAGTTTAGTCTGCTGTTAATAACGCAGTATGTGGAAAGGAAAACGACCGAAAATACCTATAAAACTATGAATTTTTACCCACAGTTATAAAGTTATTTTCAGATTTTCGCGATTTCTCAGACTTCACACTAGTTTGCATTGCTTATCTCAAGGATAAAACCTAATTATTTCAATTTTGTATAAGACCTGTCAAGTTGTACGAAAAACAATACGCTTAAATCCCTTCAATTTCAAGTGGTGATCAATACGGAAAGACAGACTAGCGACGACAACGATGTTTTTCAGCTGTATTCTTTATTAGTCATCATATTCGTTGTTGTAAGCGACACAACACTGATGGCTTCAAGTGTCAAAATGGACATCACGCCGGCCTCAAAATCATTTAAATCTGATGTTTAGACGGATTTTGGTTTCTTGAATGACGACCAGACGGAGGTTGTGTGTAGAAAGTGTGATGCTGTATTGCAATTTTGTTGCAGTCTAGTCATTTATTTAGTTGGCTTTTTTAAAAAATCAAAAGTTATCAATCTTGATATTCACTTGGAAATATAAGGAGGTTTATTTTCATTGAAAATTTTTTTTGTTATCATTATTTTCGGTTGTTGGATTTCTCATGTGCTGTACTATGGCTTGCCCATCCAATTACATTGATCTCTTATAGATTCGAAGCAAGTAATAATGCATAAAATGGTATTATACCCATAAAACAGCTTAGAAATTACATGGCACTATACTATCGTGATACGCGAGACGTTTTTTTGTCGGCGATACCTAACAATAATAGTTTCCTTGCATGAAATAAATCGTCTGAAGATCACATAATAATACATTTCAAGGGAGGTAACTTGCATACTGTTCAAATGACTAAATATTATAGTTTGCCTCGAGTTGTCTACCTCTAAAACAAACCAACCGGGTGTTGAAATTGATTCTTGGGTGGGCTCACTGGCGGCGCTAGGGTTCGAGGCGCCTGGGGCAATGTTTTTTAGTGGCGACCCTACCTAGGCGCCCGGGGATAATGTTCTTTAGTGGGCCCTTACTCCGCTACAGAGAACAGTTTTTATGTCAGTTGCCAACCTCCCTCTTCCCCCCTTTCTAAATATAAGTTTTGTGAAGAATTGCCCTCGTTACACAGAGGTGTAGGTGAAATACTATGAATATTTCAGCTGCAAAAATTACAAACAGAAATGAAGCTCCCAACGGCGTCCCCATTCCCCCCCCCACCCCACCCCCCACCCCCCTCGCGCCGCCACTGGGTGGGCTTTGGTTTGTTGAATAACAGTGATTATGGAAAGCTATCAAGGACATAGCGTTGAAACGCTTCTCAGTATCGAGATATGAAATAAACAAACTCGAGAAAGACAATCATAAAATGTCATTCAATCACATATCCCCTAGAGTCATCTAATAACCGTCTACTCAACTCTCAAAGAATCACAACAATCCATGCCAGACTTATTTTAGACGTCTTGTGTCTACGAAACTCTCACAGAATCACACAAATCCATACCAGACTTATTTTAGACGTCTTGTTTCCCATCTACAATTTTTCTTTGGAACTCTCTCCCTGACGATATCAAAATGCCCCTAATCTTTCTAAATATACACTCCGTATGTAACTCTAGATTTATTATTGAAAGGTGACGTCGAACTAAGTAAAGAAACAAACTCTGCAATATTTCTTAATGTTCAGAAATATATCCACGAAATTACATGTTTTTATCATTATCAAGTATATTCTAGGTAATAAATTTGTAAAATAAACGAAATGGACACCAGTCTGTGTAACCAGTGCAATGTCTGTCCTCCCTCTCCCATTCTCTTTATTTATCTCCCTCTCAATGTCTCTCGCTTTCTCCCCTTCTCCTCTCTTCCTGTCCTATTAATTGTTGATTTACTGAATTACATACATATATGTTTCTTTTGTTTTACTTTGTATTTGTTATATGTCTTTTAATATGTATAATAGTTTGCCAAGTTTTAAGATATGCTTGAGTTTTTGTAAAATGAACTTCATCTTTCGAGTATTTTTGTGTGTTTTGAGAAAGGGCCTACATGAATTAATTAACACGTGTCCAATACCATATTGCTTAGTAAAACGAGAATACAATATGATATGTATAACTCACGTAATTAAACTCTCCATTACGTAATCAAGTTATACACTTCGAGATATCGAACTCTTACCTCCCGTAATTGTACAATCTGGCAAGCCAACAGGGCCAACAGCTCCAAATCTGAAAAAAATAAAAATAAAAAAAATAAAAAGCATTTCGAGTTCTCAAATCGAAGCTCGAATGCTCAATCTCTAGATATCTAATTGGAAATGTTCGTTTGGATCCCATTATCACGTATTCGAGACAACATATATGCGCGATCTCGAACGTCTAATTCGCGATCTCAAAAGAGAGACAATCCGAAAGGACGTTTCAATCACACGATCCCGTATTCAGGATAACATTAATCTCGAGGCTCGAATATGCGATCTCGAGAGAGCCAATCAGAAAAGTTATTCTTATCATACGATGATCTCTAGGACACGTATTTGAAGAGCAACTCACATTTCGATTACGCGACCTCGAGTCTCGAATATGCGATATAGAGAGATATCATGTGATCAAACCAACTTTCCTATTTCCCGTCTCGAGCTCACGTCTTCGATCCTCGAGAACACGCGTTATTTGTGTCTCGAATTTGTGATCATGCAATTCAAACGACTTTTTATAATTGTCTCTTCGCATTTGATCACAAAATAAACTCTAACAGTAGAGCCAATGGACCCCGCAATAATTAATGTCCGTTGTGATAGTACGCCCTTGCATCGTACGACTTTGATATCCTAAATTTATTGCTCAATACGGCTGTCCATTTTCCTATCATACAGCTGCTCCTCTTTCCTCTGTATCTTTTTCTTTTCATAAAACAACCGACAACCGATTTTATACCTAAATTTCCTGCTCATGGAACTCTTTGTCATATCCTAGAATATTAACAAATATACTTTATAAATTAAAAAAGACTTATCAAGTCGATGTTTGGTTGTAATTTCATAGAACCCCATAAGTGCCTTAGAGATCACATGAGATGACATTGGTCACGTGACTGATCTTCGATGTCTTATTGGATGAGAAGTATAAAGGGAGGGATAGCTGCCCTTACAATAGTACCTAATTGTGTCCCTTTAGCACTGGCAGCAAAAACTGATGCGGCTCTAGTGTTGCGAGCCTGAAAAACTGATGTATCGATACCAGACATTTCATAACAGTCTTTGTCCAGTTCGATATAGTTCCGTTGGAAACTTTCTTTATGGGGATTTTTGTGTACTGATGAATAACTGTTTTTCAAAACTACGTAATACTTCAGTCCGTTGCAAGTAACATTGAAAAAAAATAACAACACACAATTTCTTGTCATATGGACACAGTTCAAAAACAAAAATCTCTACATGGTACTCTGGTATTGATTGTTTTAGCAACGAAAGAAAATGTATTTGTACACTATTAACACCAAATTTAATGTTATTGGTCTGCATAACTTAGAGTCGGACACCTCTGTCCTGTTAATAAAGCAAGCAGCATGGCTAACTTCACATTCAATTCCTTCAAGGACAACATGTCATTGTATTGTAAAGACAGAAAATAGTTAAACACTAGCTGCACATCCCATACACACGAGTACTTTGGCAATGAAGGTTTGGCAATGAATACGCCTCTCGTTAATCTCTTAAGTAAAACATTATTACTTAGAGTGGGTTGAGAAGTAAGACTAACTAATGGCAAGTGCAGAATGTCTTGTGGGCGGGGTACGAGAAAGCAAGGACCGACTACAGTATGCAGTATGCTGGGAAACCAAGGCGGTATTGGTCATAGTGGTGCTACCACAATGAGATCTGCTTCGTCTTGGGCCATTTTTTGCAGGGAATATACTCCCAACAGACTGAAATGTGGAAAACAATAATGACAACTGTAATTCCACTTTATTAAAAAAGCATCAACTAGCTTTAGGATCGGGTCTATATGAAAGATAAAGCGGCAGTTGCTGATTTAGCCGCTAGGCAAATAAATCCACATCGATATGTCCATACACTTTAATTATATCATTAAAGACTGTTGAACTTAACTTCCATTCAGCATCCTCATTTATTTTTCTAGACAATCTATCTGCATCCAAATTCATTGTTCCCGACAAATGATAAGCACTTCACCAGATATTCCTAATTATAGACCACAGCCAAATATCACGTGATAATTTATGCAAGACAGGAATGCGGCCACCCATTTTGTTGACATATGAAAATGCCACAGTATTATCCATATAGATGCGTCCATGAATATGTTTCACCTCAGAAAAAAGATATTGTAATGTCAAGAAACATGTTTTCAGTTCTAAGAAGTTAATATGAGACATTTTTGCCTCTTCATCCCAATGACCACCTGTTTCAGTTTTGGTTGTATGATTAAACGCCCCCTGCCCCCCTCCCCCCGCCAACCATTAAGTGATCTGTCACTAGTCAAAGCAACGTGTGGTTCACCATGGGAGACTACTTTATAACTATAATACACATTCGATATCAACCAGGATATACATTGTCTAATCTCGGCAGAAAGTGATAAGTTAGCATCAAAATCACCTTGTTGTTTCTTTAAGTGATTGTCTTTCTCATCTTGAACATCCTTATATTATATTACACCCATCATCCTGGTGACGGGTATGGGAGCAGAAGCTAGGCCTAAGGAAATAGCCCAAGCTTGAAAGATCTCGTGTCGCAGACACAAAACCGTAGGAATTTCCTGTCTGATGGGAGGATGAGGTTGTGAAGATATACATCCCGAAGAGCTACGGATACCGCCCAGTCATTCAACTTGATCGCATTCCTGACTGAGGCGGTTGTCTCCATCTTGAAATGCTCGTCCAGAAGAAATTTGTTCCATGGGGACAAATCGGTTAGGCGAAACTTTCTCCGTTTTTGAAAAATTGGAAAATCCGGCAATAATGTTCTGGTCTTTGGATCTTTGTCACCTTCTGCGCCATTCCTTATAAGGATGTACACCTGTTCCCGTAAGGATATCAGTTGAAACTGGTGGAACCAATGGCGTTCCTTGAAATAGATGAAGGGTCCCAAAAGAGAACCTAGTGAACCTCTTTATTGTGGAAATGACCAACGCATCGTCCATGAGGTCCGACCAAGCCTCTAAAAACCGGCCGCTCTGGCACCTACATGGGAAATTGAAAGCAGGGGAACTTGACAAAGAGAGTATGCCACTCCATTGGGACGACTGCCACCCCCTAAGGAAATGGGAGGGGTCAAATAGACTTCCTTTACTGGCCCCTTCTAACATCTCGTTGTGTGAAAGACGGTCGGAAAAGAAGTTTTAAACTTGGTCTGATAATTCTGCTGGGGCCCTGCTTAAAACTTTTTGGACGGGTAGCCATCAACCTTTCATGATGGTGTCATTTCTTCTCCACTTTAGCTGTGCCCTGTACCGCGGCCACGGACCGGTGTTGATAATCCCTCAAGTCTTACAAGGCCACTGTAGGGATTAGCCCTCCTAATAACGTCCCCGTATCAATCGGGGCGACCCTTAAGAGGCTTTTGATGTACTCCAGCAAAACCTTTGAGGTATCAAAGGCGGTATCAATATGGAGGTGGAGGAGCTTGGCAGAGAGATCCATGGAGATTGAGGGCCCATGTCGCGATTTCTTGGTAACAACCTCTAAAAATCTCTGCAAATAATTCTTCGTTCAACAAATTGAAAAAAGCACCCGAAAAAAGATTGGCATTGGAAACTATAGCAACTAATGAACAAGCCCTAATTTCCAAAGCCTAAAGGGACTTGATGGAGAGATTGGCCCTAATCCATGCAGATATCCGCACCTGGGAAGCACCTGAATACAATGCGAGTGGGTGAATGAACCTTGTAAGTTGAGTCGGTAATCAAGGGCCGAAGCACAAAAGATTGGCATTGTAAACTATAGCAACTAATGTACAAGCCCTCATTTCCAAAACCTCAAGGGACTTGATGGAGAGATTTGTCCTAATCCATGCAGATATCCGCACCTGGGAAGCACCTGAATACAATGCGAGTGGGTGAATGAACCTTGTAAGTTGAGTCGGTAATCAAGGGCCGAAACACAAAAGATTGGCATTGTAAACTATAGCAACTAATGTACAAGCCCTCATTTCCAAAGCCTCAAGGGACTTGATGGAGAGATTTGTCCTAATCCATGCAGATATCCGCACCTGGGAAGCACCTGAATACAATGCGAGTGGGTGAATGAACCTTGTAAGTTGAGTTGGTAACCAAGGGCCGAAACACAAAAGATGGGCCAGACCACCCAATCTGCTCTCTGGCCACCTCGTGACAACTTTTACATCAACTCACTAACCATCGCCTCGAGACAACTTCTGCATCAACTCCGAGGTTTACCGCCTTGTCAGAAGTCCAAATATCTTCCTCCTCCATCACTTGACACGTAGGTTGGGACGAAGATGGGGACCACTAGGAAGGCGAAGGGAGCAATGCAACTGAGCCTTCTGAAAATTGATTTGCATGAACTTAAATTTTGAGTTCGTCATCTTGCCTTTGCTCTTTAGGCGAGACAAGACTATTCCTTCTAATCTACCTTCTTGGAAAGGGGGTCTTAATAATTGTGGGTTCATCATCAGGTCTCCGCTCATTGGGCAGGAAGGACTAACCCACTGTTACTCTCTCAACTAAGGAGAAGATGAGTGGTGGCCACCCTTATTTTTCTTTGAGAACAAAGTCGGACTGGAGGGACAGTGTCTACAGCCAGCCCAGTCAACTGACGCATGGAGCTATGGGAAGGTCATCCACGGCGTCCAAGAAGGAAAGAGATACAAGTCAGGTTCACGACCAGGTGGTGGGATTCCTTGAGGGTCATAAGGGTTTAATGGAAACATAGAGCAAGAGGGATCTCGGCCTGGGGTCCAAATGGTAGGGAAGAGAAAGGTGGGGGAGGGCGTAACCTACCCGTTCCATTTTGCTAGACTGTTAATTGGGGTCCAAACCCAGTGTATGGTGCTCAGGGACCAGTGTATGGTACTTCTGTCCTTACCTCATGACCAGTGCCCAGCACCTGGTGCCTGGTGGCTGGTGATAGAGACCTAGTGACCAGTATTTAACACATTACCAGTGTCCAGTGTCCAACACTGGGTGACCAGTACTAATTGCCTTACCCTGTGACCAGAGCATGGTACCTGGAGCCAGTGACTAGAGAGCGGGCAAACATGTCAAGCAATGAAGACCTGATGGAGGAGTGTCCAAACAAGGAACTAAAATGTGACAAACAATTTCTTCTTGATCTGTGATCAAATCTACTAGGGTAAGAAGAAGCACATGCTCTCTTGTGCTGTGAAGGTGAGACTTGCTACCATGCGTTGGCAATTTCCCTCCATCAGGACAAATACGACACAGAAAATTATATGATTGATGGCTATTATGCCAAAATGACACTGTAAGTGATGAAAAACGTCGAGCGTGAGCGCTTAGAGACAAGTGATAGCTACACAAAGTCCAAGGAGAAAAGGATGATATTCATGCTGTTTTATTCTAGACTTCCAGTTACTAATTGGAGGAAATACTCACTTTGTACTGGGAATTAGCACCTGGAAAAGATATAGCAACGCATTAATAGCACGTGTTGTATTACTGATATTAAGACATACATTTTGTATTCTCGAACTCAATTCGTAATATATGATGTCTGAGTAGATAATGTCCTACCAATGATGAAATGTAAGAATTCTAAGCTGTGTCTGCATTTGAGCAAGAATATGTTGTTCTAACTTCAGGCTGTTGAATGAGTCTTGCAATAATTAAAAAAAAAAAAAATATATAAAGAAAAATGTCTATTAAGTATAAAGTTTATGGATTTGGAAGATTTTTACAATGCATGTACATGCAACTGGAAAATGTTCATTCAGTTGAAGAAAACATAATACAAATCAGCCAATTACCTATTATAGCATTTCAGCTGGTACAATCATGATACCTTATTAAATCAAACTGCACTTTTTATATATCTACATGTTGCAAGAAACAAAGTTTTTAAAGAAAGTAATCTACAAACAAAAACCCATCCAAGAGACTGATGATCTACTGTCCAAAAAGAATTTCCTGGAATTCAAGATCAGACAATTTCTACTTTTTACTGCTGAGTGTTGAAACCATCTCTGATATTCTTGATCAAGAAGATTTTCAAATTAGATATTTTGGCAGTCATATTGGATGTCATATCTGCACCATTTTCATTCAAGACCAACTAGATATCATAATTAGTCTTCTGGTGAAAACCTCACGTCGATACGATGTTCCATTTAGGATGAGTATGAACAATAAGATTTTCAAGATGGCTGCCATGGTGGCCATATTCTAAGTCAGATCGGCACCAAATTCATTTAGGACCAAATAGACATCATAGAAGTCTTTTATTGAAAACCCCATGTTGATATGGCCATCCATTCAGGAGGAATAGAAATAACAAGATTTTCAAGAGGAGCAATGTGGTGGCCATATTGGATGTCCAAGCAGCACCATTCATTTAAGACAAACTAGACCTTGAGATGAATGTGTGTGTAACTTTTTATGGCAATCCTCCAAGTGCTTTAAGAGGAGTAGCGATAACAAATTGGTGCTAATGGATGGACAGACAGATGATGGATAACAGATGACAGATGATGGACAACATGCCATCCCATAAGCTCTTCTGGTCTATGACCAGTAGAGATAAAAACTAACCTCCAATGCTTTGATCATAAGTGTTCCTTGGAATGCGGTGTCTCACTTATGAACTGCATTTTGATGATGCAGCTCACCTTCTTAAGCAGGTTAGACAGGAAAACCTAGTATATAGGGTAATAACTTTAGGCATATAGTAATATTACAAAAAGGTCGGTTAGATATAGTAACTGATATTGAAGATACCAGTACAGTACTTCAAAAACTTCAACACAGTACCTTTAATGTTTGTGCCATCAATGCTGCCATTTTCAGGTGAGACAGGAAACCCCAGCATATCAGGATATAAACTGTAGGCATGTAGTAATATTATTCCCAAGTTTAAGTTGAATACAGTGACTGGTGTAGAAGATACACGTTTTTCAAGAAGCTTTAATTTGAAGAATATGCAATTTTAAATGTTGAGGATGTCATTGTCTGAAAACTGATACCCATGTTTCACCATTCACAAGTGAGATGAAAACAGCATCATGTTTAAAGTATTATTCCTCTTGGAGTTTGTTAAAGGAATTAGCCAGTTGCAAATTCAGGTTTTCCATAGACTTAGCCTTTAAGCTCCCCAACATTTTTATCGGACTTTTCCACTGATTTTCCCCTGAATTTGTCATATTATAATTTGCACACTTAATAGAATATAAATCCACACCTGTCTAACCAATCAGTTGATTAGAATGTTAAAGCTGGTTTCCAACCTTTCATACAATTCAAAGCACCTTTTATTCAAAATAAACAGCTATGTGTAGCTGATTGGTATTGCTGATGTATCTCTATTTTTTTTTATCAGATTTACACAGTACTTTCCAGCCAGTGACTTGCACCACATGACACATACACACATGCACATACAGATACACCTATCTTTTTGCTTTGAGGGGAACGTTTTTCTCATTCAACACCACTGTACTGCCAACATTTATGATTTTAATCTTTAAATATTATCAGAAAAGTTGCATTTTAAAATTTTTAGTTAAGATGCTTATTTTTAAAAATTCCATAATTATAGATATTTAAAATGTGTTATTTTCAAACTGTTTAACAAATAAAACAAGAAAAATAAGTGTACTACCTCCCTTTAATTATGTTAAATTGCAGAAAATCAGTATTCCAAGCAATTTGCAGTTACAGAGATAGTTTTGGTTTGATTTTTTAAAATAAATGTTACTTATAATAATGGTTAAAGTCTCTCCTTAGCTGTATGTGGACACTAAATCCAAAAGTAATGCATGAAATACTCAGCTGTATATGGACACCAAATCCAAAAATCATGCATGAAATATACAGGATTTTCATAGAATTAAATGTGCATCTCCAAATAAGCATGACAGAAGAAAAATCACCGTATCATAGCCTGTATTCTTGTAGCAGTTGAATGGTAGCAAAAGACATAACAAATATGCAATACTAATATATTATTCATTTTGTCTAGGTATAATTCCTGGTTTATATGTGCATGTTATCTGATAGTGGTGATTAGTAAGGGCAATATAATATAAGCAAACATACCAATAACTACACAAACATAAAACACCGAAATACAATTTCTTAACAAATAACATTTTGTGACTACTTACTGATTGCTCAAAAGTAGATTAATCTACAGTGAATTAAAACAAAACTTAACCAAATTTCTAAAGAACTGCAAAAAAAAAGTAAATATGGAAATATATATGTGAACCTATAATTGAATTAGACTCTAACAAAAGCTCCATGGATTTAAGGACTCACCAGAAGAAATTCTGTAATCTAGATATTTGACTTTTAAGCCGGTCAAACACTGCAATTGAATTCATTTTAGGAGGCTAAGAGAGCCTAGTGGCTACAAAAATGCTTTAGGCCACAGTGGTACATGTTCTGGTCCCCAGTTCAACAATGCTGGTATTAGTGGTCATCCATCAAAGGTTTATGGGTCCTCTGGGTTCTTTAAATTATTTCAGCTTAGGAACCATCTGGGCCATCCAAAGTAGCTTGCTTCCTCTTTAGAAAATTGTTCTAGCCGTAAATGTTACCTACATTACAAGTCATGTGACCTTATACTAAGGCATTTTTCAACAAGTATATAGTAAACAAAACGCAAAAGAGTATTGAATGATGTCAAATCACATTATAAGCGGTTCTCATTGGTACTTGGTGTGGTCCCAGGTTCCGGAGTGCTGGGGTTAGTGGTCAGTCATTCATGATTTAATGGCCCCCTTGACTTCTCTAAATAATTATAACTTAAGAACCACCAGAGTCACCCAAAGTACCATGCTCCCTATTTATAATGCTGTTTTGAGCAGTCATAAAAATGACCCACATTATAAGTGACATGACATTATAATGAGGGATGTTCCAACAAGTATATAGTAAACAAAACACAAAAGAGTATTTAATGATGTGAAATCGCATTAGAATTGGGTACTTGATCTGGAGTCCAGTTCAACAGTGTAAGTGTTAGTGGTCATCCATTCAAGGTTTAATTTAAGCTTATTTGGCTTCTCTAAATTCTTTCAACTTAAGATCCCTCTGGGCCATCTAAACTACCATGCTTCCTTTTTAGAACACTGTTCTAGACATAAAAGCCATCCAGATTAGAAGTGAGATGACCCTATACTGAGCTATGTTCCAACAAGATTGTGCCATAATAGGACACAGATTCAACAAAACTGTATTTTTAATGATGTATAACCATTATAATTTGTAATTAACAGTCAGGAACTAAAATTAAATGAAATAGATTAAGTAGCAATAATAGAACAAAAAATTTAACCAATTAATGGGATCCATGATCACACCCTCATTTTGGAAGGGGCTGATGTATGTATGTATGTATGTATGTATGTATGTATGTATGTATGTATGTATGTATGTATGTATGTATGTATGTATGTATGTATGTATGTATGTATGTATGTATGTATGTATGTATGTATGTATGTATGTATGTATGTATGTATGTATGTATGTATGTATGTATGTATGTATGTATGTATGTATGTATGTATTAGTTTAAGTGGCACATCATCATAAGCCTGGCTGTAAAGTGCCAAAGCTGTATATTGATGGGCCCTGTAGTCACAGACCAAAGTACTATGTGCGTGGCATTAAATCTTACTGTATAATTGACAAAAATAAATAAATTTTACCAAGAAAGCAACTACAAAATGTGATTGCAATCTATGGTAACACCTGTACAAATCTGAATCCCGTAAAAATTCAATTTGGGGGAATGATTTGAACTTCCATTAGTTCTAAAAATCAGAATTTAAAAAATTCGAACATCTGTTCCCATACCCTAATTTTTATTTTGTCAGGTGAAAAACCATTGTATTATTCATTGCATATGTACAGTTGGTATAGTTGCTAATAAAGTTGCTATTTAATGTGCCACAAAGAGAGAGAGAGAGAGAGAGAGAGAGAGAGAGAGAGAGAGAGATGGTTGTGGGCATTCATTGATAATTGTTCTGCAGGATACCAAGATACACCAAAAATTGAATGTTCACTACACTGAATTATGCAATGTTGAAAAAAAGTAAACCAAAGGATCTGAATCATCCATCAAGTAAAGTTAGGATAATCCACTGTTGGAGATATTACTGAAAACATATATATGCTTCAGAATATTGAAATAAACAGGAAACTGATGTCTAAAATTACAAATTGGCACTGTTGTGGTAACTCATTATGTATGCTATTAGGAACAATGTATTCATTCATTTATTAGTGTATTTATTTATTTATTTATTTATTTATTTATTTATTTATTTATTTATTTATTAGAGAATTAGAAGTAACTGGAACACATACCTAGTATGTAAGTAACTAGAACACACACCTAGCATGTTAGTCCCAGACAGATATAATCTGCATATAGCTGCTTTTGTTCATGCTTGGATTTCCAAGAATTCCATTGATCACAATGTGGTCATTTACAAAAACTTTAAAAAATGTAATATCAAAATTATTCCAAAAACGACAATTTCTATAAATTCTAATGACAAAACAATATTTGCTTATTAAATATTCACATTTGTATAGGTTTTACTGCACTGTTTCCAGCCAAAGATACAATAGCTATTTGTAAGGAAAAAAAATATTTATTACTAAGCTGATGCCAGCAAATATGTCTGGACATTTTACAGGCAAGATAAAAATTCACTAAAAGAAATGTCCACACAATTGAGAAGACTTACATATATTGGGAATATATCACAGAATGTAAAAATAGACCTTGCAAAACATAGTTTACAAAATTTGAATTGCACAGTGATGCAGTGGTACCTCAATCTAAGGTGCTTCAGTACAAAACAGCACCTCCTGTAAATTTGTCCGGACATTTTGCAGGGAAGATAAAATTTCACTAAAGTATATATCAACACGAGTGAAAAGTAAGACACATATATTGGGAATATATCACAGAATGTAAAAAATAGACCTTGCAAAACATAGTTTACAAAAATTAAACTGCACAGTGATGCAGTGGTACCTCAATCTAAGGTGCTTCAGTACAACACAGTACCTCATGTAACAAACTTTGTCATGAATCATCTTATACCGGACAAATTTTATTTTTATGATGGAATTTTTTTATTTCATATAATTTCAGTTTATGGATAATTACAACTCATCATAGTGTGATTTCACATAAAATATACCCTATCATGATGCAGTTTTGCATGAAAGAAAATACCCATTTTGCATGGTCTTGATTGTAATTTAGCTCAGTATACAGTGGCCCCAACTGCAACATATTACACCTCTATAGCTCATATGAAAAGCATTATAGTTTTATAACCTGAGGTCAAAGTATGCAGTCTTGAACAAAACTTGCTGAGCAGAAGTCATTTACTTTTTATTAGATTAGACTTGCCAAGACTGTGACCTTTGACCTAAATTGTGCAGATTAGATTTTTATCAGAGTCATAATTATATTGACCTTTGATTTTTGTGACCCCATGATTATTAGGTCTTTTCCATATGCTAAAAGCAAACCCTCAACAAACTTTGGACAAGGTGCATTGTCACAGTGACTTTTGAGAAAAACTCATTAGGCTTCTATCTGTAAGCCATCCACAAACTTTATTGTGAAGGTACATGGTTGAGAAATTATATTTTTGTGCAGAAGCTCTTTTTAATTTTTCAGCCTCAGTGACCTTGACGATTGGTCTAGATCTGTAATGTAGAACTAATATTGTTATGCAGACAATATTTTTCTTCTTTCTGTCATAGCTACCTTGACCTCTGACCTTTTAATCTCCAAATTTTATAGACTTCTTCATTACCTGAAGTGCAAGCCACCCACAAAGTTTGGTCCAGGCCTGTGATGCGGAACAAACGTTATTGTTCAAAACTAATTTTTTTCAGTCACTGTGATTTTGATCTTGGACCTTTTGACATCAAAATGGACCAGCTTTTCCTTACCCCAGATGCAAGCTATTTACAAAGGTTATTACCAGTAGGTGGAGTTAAGCTTCAGTTATTGTGCAAACCAGGTAACATATGGATGTACATAGAGATGGACAGATGTCATAAAATAAAGCCTTATGGTTTAATAACATATGTGTAGGTTTCTTTGCCAGGGCTTGGATTTTCATCTGCTTGTTTGCAGACACTGAATGAAATATATTTGTATGTCTTCAAACAGAAGAAAGTAATTATTTTTTAAATGTCAAAAAACCATCAGAAAATATGATATACACTTTACTGGCATGAAATAGCCATCATTTCTGCAACTAGCATTGGACCCTGGATATCTTCTTGCCCCTGGTGACTAGTCCCAGGTCATAACTTAGAAACTATTCACAGCCCCACTATTAAGGTATATATGCACTTACATCGCACAACGAGGGGAGTAAACTTACGCAGTTAACATTTATTCAAGGGTCTGTCTCACCCCACTAGGGTTGATACTTGGAAACTACTGAGATCTCCACTCAGCATAGCTCTGGTGGATAAGTGGTTGAGGCATCTGACCCATGACTAGAAGGGTATGGGTTCAATTCTCATTAATGGATCAGACCAACTCTACCACTGAATTTCTCAGGATTTATTTTGAAGGCCATGGGTTTCTTTACTCTTAGTAGTTAAATATTTTGATGTGCTTGTGGAGAAAGCATATTTTAAAAAATTAAAGCTAAATATACAAAATATGAATTTAAAATAACTTGTGACTAATGGCATTGAATATGTGAAATGCCATACAATAATGATATACTAGTGACAACATTAAAGGCAACACATTTTTCAGGCAGTTATATATGGTCGTAGCATTTTAAAGCATCAGAGGCTCTGGTTAGCTTTTGTTTAGCAATGAGAGTAAAGTGTCTTGCTGATGGTTATTGGTGTCAGTCTGAAATGTACAAACAACTCCTGGTTTGGATGGAATGAGCCCACTAAAAGGTCTTTTGCCTAAAAGGCACAATAGAGCAAATTTATTCCCTGGAGGGATAATAAGAGTAAAGGCAAAGGACACAATACTTTCACATGATTGCTCACTCTCCATTATTTTCCAAAACGAATCATATTCATCTACTTAGAGTGTCACTTGTATTTGCAATTTATATTGTTCTTCAGCTTAAATTACAAATTAATAAATGTATTTCCCAAAGTGTACTATTTTGCTAATGTATATAACTTCCTTTATTTAAATTTATGCATACTGTATTGTAAAATAGGTGTATTAATTTGTTTTTTTTTTAAATTCTGCAAAGTGAAAACTTTGCTTAACTCCAAACCTGTAATTTGCAATAGTCTTAATCATAAGTTACTTCTGTTGCTTTAATAAGCAAACTGTAATGAACAGGATGCTTTCTATCAAGTTTGGTCAAATTCTCTTCAGTGGTTTTGCAGAAGAAGTCATTTAAAGGTTTTTCTATGTTTAGTAATGGTGGCCATATCTGATGGCAGATTGGCATTGTTTGTAAAAATTTAAACGGTACCATGTCATGATGCTTTCTCTAATATTTGGTCAAATTATATTGTCAGACTTGCCATAACATGATGTGTCATTCAAAAAACAAGATTTTTGACTCCCAAATCCCCCAACACAGTTGTGTTTCGAAAAATATTATTTGCAATAATCTTAGGGAAAAAAAACCCCACCAATATACATTTCCATAGGATGTAGTCTATATAAACAGTAAACAGTCCTGCTTAGAGCCCATAAAACTATTCTTGGGGCAGATTATTCAGCTGATTATCATGGAGATAAACAACCACCATTTCACAGATTACTTAATTGGTTGAGAATAGCTAGGATGATGCTGTATCAAGTCCGTTGAACACTGCTGTGGGAGAGCCCATTAGGCTAATTTCATAGGTCAAATACACTAAGTGGAACAACCCAATTCGTTTGAGTTAGGTATAGCCACAGAGATGTGTGTTGAAGAGCAAAAGTTATTACACATCATTGCCTTAAATGAGAATGTTTAAGCCATCATTATTAAAGATTACTGGCAAGTTTCTGACCAGTGGCAACGCTTCTTTGAAGTTGGATTGTTACTCCATATATAAAACGCAAAACATGATTATTTCAGTAGTCGGAATAGTGCACAAGTGATTCATTTTTTTTACAGCAAAATGTCAACATGTAGCTATAATTTAGGAAAAGATGAGTCACCTGCAAAAAGGGGCAGAGCCCAACAAAACTAAATTTCAGAACTCCTGGACGAAGTTTGACTTTGTGAAGCACAGCAGCAAGGGGAGCATTGTATTTTTTGCACACACCGCAAACACCACATCGACATTAGTCATTCTGGGAGTGTACGACCTCCGTCGACATAGCAACACCACCTAGAATGTTTGCCATTCCCTCACAGCAATGCAGATGTAGAAAGACTATTTTCTATGCTGAGAAATATTCAACAAGATTTTCGGGGAAGTTTGAACAACTGTACCATCCAGTCTGAAATGAATACCAAGTTTAACATGAATGATATTTGTATTACCTTCAAACACCCCTCCACGAACTATTGAGAGCAGCAAAGACTGCATCTAATTAAGAAAATACTCCACTATCCAATAGATTTTAAAGACAGAAACTTGGTATATTTTTCTATTTAATGTCTGTGTGGTTGTATTTATGTCAGTGTGAGCACATGTGTGTGGTGATGCTTTTGGACAATGCTATAAGTATACCAACTATTTTTGGTTTGTAATTATATTAAATGCTTCATAGAAAACAGATTTGTTATTTATTTTTGTTTTCTTCAAATTTGAATTTCCAGTAATTTTATATAGGTTTATATGAACGTATTCCCAATTGGAAGTCGTTTTTTTGTCATGTGCACTGACACCCTTGGAATCTCAAAACATACTTTTTGAGTCCCCCAAACCCCCCAACACTGTTTGGGAATATGTCAGGTATATATTGTGGATTTTGAGAAGTCATTTATATGTTTATCAACTTTTAGTAATGGTGGCCATATCTTATAGCAGATTGGCATTATTTGTATAAATTTAAAAGGTACCATATCATGATGTTTTCTGTAAAATTTGGTCAAATTATAATGTCGATTTTGAAAAGTCATTTATATGTTTTTCAATTTTTAGTAATGGTGGTCAAATCTGATGTTGGATCAGTATAATTTGAGCATACTTAAAAGACCTTCATGCCAGGATGCTTTCCATCACATTTGGTCATATTCTGCAGAGTGCTTTTTTAGAAGTTGAAAATAACAATTGTGATTGGATGACATATGACATATGCAGGACAATACCATAAGCTCACCTGGCCCTGTGATGTAACTAGAAATATCTTCATGGAACATGGATGCCCTACTACAGTGCCTGGAATTAACTAAATGCAAAACATAACCAAGGTGTGATTGATGAACATATGGACTGATGGATGGACAAGGATAAAGCTATATGCCCCTACCACTGTTATGATGGGGCATACAAAATAAAACATGTATGGCCCCAATGCAGACCCAAAATCAAAGAGCCCTCTAAGGTTCCAACATTTATTTCAAAAGAGTTTGAAAAATTTCAATAATGGAATGTAAAACTAACTAGATCATCTGTGTATGCATAGAAACATGCACATCAAATTAAATTTGACTACCTCAAACTGTTTTTGCGTAATTATGATACCAAGGTTTTTCATAAAAAGTCTCAAAAGTTAAAAATGGGTGAAATTGAAACATTTATATAATGTCTTGAATATCTAATCAAGTCATCTACATATGAGTGTCAATATGCCTACCAAATTTCATTTGTCTACCTGAAGTGGTTTGTGGTTTTCTCAAAAAAATCTTTGCACAAAGTTTTTAAAAAATCTGTAAAAAGTTGAAAAATGCATGTTACGGTCTGAAATTCTAATGAGGTCATCTACATATGAATACAATAAGTCTACCAAATTTCATTTGTCTAAACCGAGTGGTTTTTGTACAATCTTGCTAACAAGCTTCCCATGGCGGATGGATGTATGGGAAGAATAATGTATTACTTGTGAACATGAAGGATTTATGGGTTTAAAATAACTGGGGCATGTTTTATTTTCAATCTCTACTATGGAAATAAATGAAATCAAAAGGTCATATTACACCTTCTTATATTCAACAAGGTATTCTGGATAATACTGGTTTTTGTGAAAGACACAGTATATAGTGGGACGGAAAACATTATTGACACAGGTGTCGTATGTCCTCTTCTTCTTGTCTTTATCATCCAGCTATGGTGGTTTTTTGTAGTTTGGATTTCCAGGATAAGTTTTACCTACCAAGACTTTAGCAACAAACATAAACCTGTGATTTTTGTCATATGTAGCTGCAAAAACATCAGAGGTCTGTGCTTCAGAGACAAAATAGGTTCCATGCCTTAAAATGGTACCCACATTATCTCCAGCCATGCGAAAGTTAAAGTTCTCTTTACAAATGATGTTCACAAGATCTGGCTTTGTTCCATGGTACAGATGCATCTCATTGGCAAGTCCTACCCCTCCTGCCTTAATTTCTATCTCTTTCATTGTCCTAAAGGAAAGAGAATAATACAAATATGTTTTATATGATACAATATTCCTAGTTTACATATTCCAAAATTTAAGGAAAATTTCATCACTTCTTTTTGCCTAGAAAACAAAGAAAAAGTATTGGGCCTAAACTACTTTACACTTTCCATAATTTAATGAATGCTTCATTGATAGCACATATTTAGATGTAATATGCCATCTGGTTGATCAAAAATAAAATATTTCTTAGATCGAATACACAACAACCTGTTGGAATGTTGACACTATTGTGAAATCAGAACAATCATATGACATTGTGACAATGATCTATCCAGACTGATATCTGAACAATTTATATCTATCTATCTATCTATCTATCGAGAAAGGCAGACAGAAAGACAGGTTATATACAATTTGTTTAGTAGATATAAGGAACAATATCATGAGAGAAGTGGACATAATATTGTATTGTCATGAGCGACAAAACCACTAGTGACAATACAAAATGTTTCCACTTCACAAATTAAATATTTTTTTTTACATCTACTAAAATAACTTAGATTTTCTTTTCATTATATATTTTTGAAGACAAAATCTGTTGACATGCATAGATTATTTTCCTTTCTGTGTCAATGCAGTTAATGGCTGTATTACTACATTGTTAACAAGAGTACCATGAACAGCACATTATAAGCCCACCTTGTGCTTAAGTTTCATCTATGTAGGCACTAGTCTTAAACTAAATGTGTAGAAACCATTATTTTCTTGTTAGAATTACCATGATCATCCATGACACCTGACCCTTAGATCCCACAATCTACAGATGTCTGTATTTCCCTATATGCAAGCCATTCAAAAAAGTTTGGTCAAGGAATGTATTTTACAACAGAAGTCATTCTGAAAATCCAACTATTCTTTGCTTTGAGCCACTATGACCATGACCTTTTACTTTTGACCCCCAAATCAATGGGCAGCTTCATCAAAAACTAAATTTATTATGCAATTCTTTTTCTTTCAGTTACCCTGACTTTTGACCTTGTAACCCCCAAATCAAGAGGCTTCTTTCTTATGCCATGTTTGAGCCGTCCACAAACTTTGTTGAAGTTACATGGTCGATAACTGACATTTTTGTGCACAAACCAATTTTTCTTTTCTTTCATTCAAAGTGACCTAGACCTTTTACCTTTTTATCCTAAACAGATAGGATTTTGTTTTACCTCAGGTACAAGCAATCTGCAAAGTCTGGTAACTGTAGATGGTGGTGATCTTAGCTTATTGTTCAAAAACATTTGTCTTCTTTCAGTCACAATGACCTTGACCTTTGGCCTTTTAACACCAAAACTGATAGGATTCTTCCTTATCCCAAGTGTAACATCTTTAATCTAAATATTGTATTGACTATGAGATAACCCAGGAATTTGCTTATTTATTTTGCTTATTTATTTTCTTATTTCTACATTCAAACATCAATCATGTGACTCTGGCAAACTTGCAGTCTAATTCAGTAAAAGATGCTGCGCCCAAATTTTGGACATTATCACATAATATGGCAAGCGTATAAAATGAAGTTCCAAAAGTTTACAATAATTTAGGACAGTGACATTTTGCAAAATTTGACTACTTTGATACAAACAAATGAAACTTATTTATTTTCATTAGCACATATCTTGCATGGATTAATGCAATAAACATAGTTAGGGTTTGGCTACCATCATCAAAGAGCAGTTGGATCCAACAGACTTAAAATCGTAACATCCTTAATATGAATATTTTATTGACTATGAGATAACCCAGGATTTTGCTTATTTATTTTGCTTATTTATTTTCTTATTTCTACATTCAAATATCAATCATGTGACTCTGGCAAACTTGCAGTCTAATTCAGTAAAAGATGCTGCACTCAAATTTCGAAAGTCACTTAATTTCGGTTTTCAAACAGCACTAACCCATTCCCAATTTTTCCATAGCGTTCAGACGTCATTATGAGTGTGATGACATTTAAAATTGCTAATGACACAATTTTAGCACTACATTTAGTCCAAAGTTTTGCCGTAAAAACTTCAACCGTTTGTAATAGTGTGTAACAGGTATGAGTGACACTGATCAACTATAAATAGTCATGTAAGTTCAGTCAATGACAATTTGCATGATTCATGCGATAAACTATCTTAAATAAACTATTACTTGAAACCTACTTGTTGTTGTCTGGAGTTTGGTTTTAGGCATTTTTACATGGCACCCACGCAATGCCTACATAAATTTACACTGCTGGCATATTTTAAGATCTGTTCATTCTGATTGAGAGAGAGAGAGAGAAAGAGAGAGAGAGAAAGAGTTGGAGGGAGAGAGAGAAAGAAGAAGACAAAAATAAATAAGGCATAAATATTTAAATCTAACATACATAAGGGCAGATATATTTCCTACATAGGAAAAGACAGTGGTTCCAAAGTTGATATCGACACAGTGGTGATACCACTTTTATTGCCACTGTGGAAATACAGTGAAACCCCGCTATAGCACGATGGTCTGGTCCACAAAATGACATTGTGCTATGTACTGAACCGTGCTATAACCAACCAAGTCATTTAGCTGAAGAAAATGATGCATGCACCTAAATAAAAATGGGGCGGGGTATAATAGTGTTCACAAAACTACGTGCTTCATTGGCACAGTTACCATCTTAAATCACTGCATATTAAATGAGAAATATACATGTAGTGAAAACATAGAGATTGCACATACAATATTTTACTTTATTCAGAGAACCATGCATTGGTACATGTATATGTACTTGTCTAATGTACAACATGAATAGTTAAAGTATCAACATGTGTACTCACCAACCGATCTCATGGCATGCGTACAAGTGAATCCATAATAATTCCATTGAAAATATGTATACAGAAGTATCATATTTAGTCATTTTGTCATAGATCATTATGTGTCTGAATTCAATGCAAGCCTCGAGGGGGTGGGGGTGGGGTGGGGAGGAGGGGGCAGGTCAATACTACAGATTTCATTGACATAGTTATAAATGTGTTCCATATTAAACAAGAACTACTTAAAAGTCATTACATATTTAATATTTATTTTTATGTATATGAAATCAGCAACTTAAGTGTAAATAGTTAAGAATATGTGTACTCACCAGCCGAATCTGGTTGTAGCCATAATCGTAATTCCATCAAAAATGTGCACAAAGAAGCATTATATATATTTGTACAAATGTTTGATAGATCCAGTCAAATCCTAATATTTAATTTCTTGCTAATACATTCACACAACTTATGTAAAAAAAAAAAATTCCCCGTAACATTCATCTCCAAAGGGTCTGATTTCTGACCGACAATAAAATTCATGATTCAGACATTGGGAGTATATAAAAAGAAACATGTATTTAGGCTTTAAAAGTACATGTACTTGAGCTGAAAATTCATACAGGAGGTCAAATGTGTTGTATTGACCTGGTAATGTACTTGCAATGAGAATTCTGCAGGTGTGTGTACAAGTAAGTTGCCTGAACCAATCTTGGGAGTAAACCATTCGATTGTATGGGTACACATTGAGTTCCATAAAAACAGTTGAGTCATTCTCTAATGGACAGAGGAAACAAAATTAAATAAACCCAATATTCATTGAAACTTTTGTTTATAACTATGACTTTGCTTCACTGCAGAGCAAAAGTGGGGAGTAAAATGTTTGATTATATTAGCCAATCGCTCACCCCTATAGCATAAATGGTTCTGTTACAATCAGTGCTAACCCCGGAAGGACATATTTTTTGTGTATATGTGAATGATCTGAATCTAGAAAATAAAAGGGGTTAAGATGAAAGGGGGAGGGGGTCGGTTACATCTGCATGGCAATTACCAAAACTGCTCCTGACAATTCGGGCCATAAACTTGTTTCAGCGGGTGTGTATGACGGTTGATTGAGCAGCCATTGATAGTCTATTCTTTTCCCTCAAAAAGGTAGGTAGATTAATTGATTTATAAATTCAGGTAAGAAACTTTTTCAGTCCACCATACTGTATGCTTGACTTGTGAACACCTACATCTCGAAGCGAATTGCAATTGTTTAACTCTGGATTTAATCCTGCCCAGGTCTTCAAGCTTCTCTTTAACAGTGAAAGATTTACATTTCTGTATCCCGTTATCCATTGTAAATACCCACTAATTAAAACTCTATTTGTTTGAACGACTGCCACAAGAATAATTAAGGAACAACGGGGTCATTTGTAATTAGGAATGCATCATATTATTCACTGGTCATTTGATTGTGTGATGATTGTCTGATAACACCGCAAAGCCACAATAACGTGTTGGCGACTTTGGTTTTTTTTTGTTTTGTTTGCTGGTTTTTTATATATTTTTTTTTAAAAAAATTCGGATGATAATCGTCTTTCTTTTGAGCAACAAATGTACATAAAATGCATTGAAGAAAAATACAAAGAAGCTTATTGGCTTTATTGTTCATGATTCAATAATAATAAGATTTATTGTTCATGATTCAATAATAATAAGATTAACACTTATCAACTTTTTAATGAGCTGACATCTTTCAAAAATAAGCCAAGATCAAAATGCAATGTTGACAACTGACACATTTGAAATGAATATTCACACATAGAAACGTTTAACATCTTTATTCATATATAGAAAGATGCAATCATAAGACACTTTTTCCTTCAAGAATACATCTTGCCAAATTATTATATCAAGCTCCTGTTTATTTTGGCACAATACTTTGCAATACTTCAAGACAGTTGTGAAATTACTGTAAAATTTTGGGAGCCATGCCATGATTACGTTATATCCGAATTCATACACGATCTCTACCCCAAAATGATAATTAAGTTTTTACACATTATTTTTCGTACTTTAAAAAAAAATAATATTTGTATCAATTATTTTCACACTCATACATTTCAATATCTCATGATGAAATATATATTAATTTATTTTTTTAGAATGATAAAATGGGGATATAAATCTTGTATATTAAGATTTGAGGATTTCAAAGATGGTTTTACCATTAAAAATATCCATCTCACTGGCAAGGGATTTAAATGCAAGCACTAAAAATATGATTTTATACCAGATGATACTTTGCACTTTGTATTTGGAAATGATATTGAATTATGGAAATGATATTGATTATGGAAATTATATTGATTATGGAAATTATATTGATTATGGAAATTATATTGATAATGGAAATTATATTGATAATGGAAATTATATTGATTATGGAAATTATATTGATAATGGAAATTATATTGATTATGGAAATTATATTGATTATGGAAATTATATTGATTATGGAAATTATATTGATTATGGAAATTATATTATGGAAATGATATTGATAATGGAAATTATATTATGGAAATGATATTGATTATGGAAATTATATTATGGAAATGATATTGATTATGGAAATTATATTATGGAAATGATATTGATAATGGAAATTATATTATGGAAATGATATTGATTATGGAAATTATATTATGGAAATGATATTGATTATGGAAATTATATTATGGAAATGATATTGATAATGGAAATTATATTATGGAAATGATATTGATTATGGAAATTATATTATGGAAATTATATTATGGAAATTATATTGATTATGGAAATGATATTGATAATGGAAATTATATTATGGAAATTATATTGATTATGGAAATTATATTGATTATGTAAACGATACTGTTTCAGTACAGAGAAGTACCAAAGTAGAAATTATTGGTGTAATATGTTTTGAATATCTCTGATAAATATGTGTAAAGTATATGACATGCTTTTTATGAATGGCAGATTGTATGATGATATTACTGGGAATTTTACATGTATAATGCACAATGAAAAAATAGTACTTGATTACATTATATGTTATACAAAAGTATTTGCTTTAGTGACAAGTTTTGGAGTTGGGGACAAAGGTGAATCGTCACATTTTTCACTATACTGCTCTTTGAAAGTAAAAACAACTGATACAAATGGGGAACAAACGTATCAAGCTGAGATAGAAAAATGAGTGCAATTGGAATTATTTCTATCTTAAAAATGAACACAGGGTATCTTTTAGACATATATTTAATGAAAACTTTCAGGCGATGATGGAAAAACTAACTAACTTGCTAAATACAAACATACGATTTTGTAAAACAATTAATGCGCTCATATTGTAAAGGTTTGAAATTATGTTCTTTAATCTGCTCAAGTATTTTTTTATTTCTGAACATTTAAAGGGTACCGTATATACTCGCTTATAGGTTGACCTTTTTACTTAAAGTTCAATTTATGCAGAGTAGGTCGTCTTATAAGTGCGACATTTAAAAAAAATTAAATCTAGGGGCAATGTTGGAAACTCTAGATATTTACAGTACATAAAAATACTGTTAATTCAAATATTTTTACATTTTCATGCCACTATTCCCATTCAGTAATGAATATATGGTATGCACTGTGTTTATCCGTTTCATGATGGTATTCATTACACAATACTTTATCTACAGTTATTTTGAATTTAATAATTTGAAAATATTACCGGTAAATTAAATACTACCTACAGCAAAGTGAAGTATCCGTCAATGTTGTTCATCATGGGTGTTTACTAGTAAGTATATTGCTTCCATTTTCGTGCAAGACCGAACAACCTGTATCTGTATTAATATTTGTGTTTTGTTGTGTAAACACTGTGCTTGATGCAATAAAAGTTTTGATTTAATTTGTATTTTCCTTTTCCACAAATCAGATTTAATTCCCAAGTGATATTTCCCAAGTTATCTGCCAGTGCACGTGGGCTGATAAGCCCTTGGCATGTAAAGGAACTCACTTTGTTTTCAAGTTGATAATCCTTTTGATCGAGCCACGAATTTAATACTTGTTCATTGTCAAGTTGAGTTGTACAACTTCCTGTGCATATATTTTGACCTTAATCCCTTTGCTTCTAAAGGCACCACCCTCTTTGTTTTCTCATTTGACAACCCTTTGATCAAGCTGCAAGTTTGATACTTGTTCAGTGCCAAATAACAGAAGGTGGTTATTTTAACTCCCTGTGATCGTGCTGCACAATTGACACGTGTTCAGTTGCATCCTTTAATAGATTTCAGACTTTATGATCAAAGTGTTACGTACAGAGTCCAAGCTCAGTCTCTGCATAAGCACCCGCACATGACAGTAAAGCTGAGTAATCGGAGTCGGACGATATTTACAAAATGACTAGACAATGACGATTTACAATGACAAGACGACAATGCAGGATTTCAGAACTTTATCAGACAATGAGGATTAGATCTTGGACTTTGTACCAGATGACATTGGATAGTGACATTTACATGATACTGTAAATCACAAAAATGTCGACTTAACTTTCAATGTTTATTTGTACGACGTGTGGAATTAACATATTACGGGATATTGTGAATTGGATCATTCTGAACTACTATTTTTATACTGGTATGTGACCTATAATTGAATTCATGGATTTATGATATAAATGCATTTAAAATGTCAAGCATTATGGATTTCAATGGATTTTATTACATGAAGATGGAAAAATTATAAGTTGTCAATTTATTTGTGACATATTTCACTCAATAATATAACTGTATTTTACACTGGTTTTGTCTTTTTTCCCATCTATATATCTATCCAGTTTGGCTTGTTTATGTTTCCAAAGTGCAACTGTGACTCACTGACAAGTCACCCCTTCAGACGGATCTGACTTGCAAAATACACCCCGACTTATAGGAGGGTCAAAGAGGAATTGACTTTTTGCAGCCCTAAAAAGGGGTGGTGGTGAACTTCTAGTCGAGTCCACTTATAATCGAGTATATACGGTATACATCTTGACCATGTTGAAATAGAGTTAAGTATAAACTCAAAAGGACAAATATAATGAATGGAAATGGATAGCCAGGTGGTAACTCACTGGCTTTACATCTTTGTTGTTGTCCTTCCCAAGCCCTGGCACATGTGGAGGTAAAGTGGTTGTTATCCAATTGGTGAATTTCTCTGGGTTATCCAGTTACCTGCCCCCCACGCCCCATTTAATACGTTAAATGAGATGACCTTATAATTTTGCGCCTCATAATCATTGAGTCGATTTTGGAGATCAGTATTCTTTACTGCCGCACCTGCCGAACTGCAGTTATCGATGCAATACTGTTGACAGTTATCAACAATAGGCTGATGGGATAAGAAAATTACATGCAAGCCTGTTATAACTTTCCTATTTCTCTTTGGACTTGTTTTCCTCTCATATACAGCAGAATTTAGCAAATCTGCGTATATTTGCTCAAAGACAGGCATTTTCCTCATACATTTGAAGAGAAAAATATGGTGTTCTAGACTAATCATACACTATACTGTCATCATAGACATTACAGCCCTTCCAAAATAAAAGGTAAAACCAAAATGTGGGAACTCTTTAAAAAAGGATGGTCATGAATAACACTTTGCTGTTTCTAAGACTGTGAAGTGATTTTGGACTTATGTTGTTTTACCAAACATGTTAGTATCAAATTTGTGTCCATATTACATAGTACATGTTGCTGTAATCTATTTTCAGTGGATGCTACCTACAGCATACAAGAAGCAGGGAGGATGCATGGTTTTTATGAGAGTCTTTTAGAAGAGGTGGTTCATTGTGCATCAAATTGCTAACATTCTTTTGTTTCAACTAAAAGTGTACTATTTTAACAGATCAGGTTGAAGGCAGGGGTGCAACCTGTCTGACAACATCTACCCCCCCCCCCCAATCTGGATTAGCTATGGAAGAACAGAGTCTACCAGGTCATAAGGAAAAAAATGCTAAGATTGTCCATCATATTGCAGAAAACGACTATGATATATTCCTTATACTGAAGAGCTTGCCTTTCTATGCAACATCCTGGATTTCTGAAATCTTTCCTTTGTAATTTATTGTATATGATCCAGATCATACACCCACTAAGACTTTTTTATTTGCTTTATGTGCTACTGTTTTGCAAGAAAAGCAGTTGTTAAAGCTTAATTTAAAAATAGACAATGTAACAGCTAATTAAAAATATTTTGTCTGAAGGGCTATTATAGAAAAAATTGAACATAGGGTTCATACAAAGTCTGGAAAAAGTATGGAAAAAAATAATGCTTTTTCAAGACCTGGAAAAGGTATGAAGAATGAAGATTTTGCATTAAAGGTCTGGAAAAAGTATGGAATTTTTTGTTGCTGTGTTTTATTTTTGTTGTTTCTTGAACACATTCATCTGTTGTGCCGATGTCTATCGTCATGGGGTTGGATAAAGCATCGACTGATGTATAACATTTCAGTGCGGTTGGCAAGACACGCATGACCTATCACCCATTCATGATTGGTGGATACTATTTTAGATTAGATAGATACCACATGCTTATAGTGACAGAGACTTTGAATATATGTGCCAAGGGGTTGATCTGGACAAAATTGCAAACCAGTCTGGAAATGGTCTGGACTCTTTTTTATCAACAGCTGTATGAACCCCGTGAACAGCAAATCAGTACATCATGGTACTCTATTGTGACGTTTCATTTTAAACAAACTTTTAAATATTACAATAGAAAATAATGCAAACTAATATTCTGCACAACTGTATGAAAGAAGTTTCAACTTTGTAAAGCAGTTATGATACTGTTTCGGACAACTATTTTTCCTTTGATTTATTCATAGACTTTCCATGTACTCCATGAAACTGCTTGATTAATATCACATGAAGCTTGAACATGTGTAACATGTTCTTTAAACAATGTTTTTATGTAAAACAAGATATGCTAAAGCTACACCCCTAGCAGTCTGAAAACAGTGGTACCAAAAGTAGTGCATGTAGTCTCTGCCATTATCTTTCGATGTGTGACATTACAAAAAGAAAAGACAAATAAGTGTTTGCAACCTTCATTGTAGATTATTTTCTTAATCATATGACTTATTCACTGTTAAATATCTTGGCAACTATGATGGAAACCTATGCCTTTTTTTTGCAATATTGATATCCAGAATGGTTAGAGCATGATAGTGTACAAGTAGGACACACATGTAGTCAATATAGCTTGTTTAGCTCACTGTTACAAATTTGTGTGTGCTGTATATATATATATATATATATATATATATATATATATATATATATGCATTAATGCATCTCCAGCTGTTACCATTTCAAAAAAAAGCTATAAAAAAAAACTTTTAAAAATAATATCAAGATTGATTACTTCAGTAATTTAAGCCATTAGTCCATAATGTAATATATTAAAAAATGGTCAATATTGGAGTGCAGTACATCAAGGTTTCCCTTTGACCTGCACTCCCAGCTTCTGATGCATATTTAAATTTCATATTTCACCTGAAATTGATGCATGTGCATTCTGACCTATGTGTTAAGTATTACATATAAATACCATGGCGCAGAGGAATAATTTGACTTATTTCTCAGGAAATATCAACGTGATACTGACTCAGATAGTGAAAATGAACATCATTGCAAGAAACGGAAAGAATACACTCCTTCAAAATGCACAAACAAATTCAGGGATGCATCAAAGAAAATTGATGAGAGATCTTGGTATATTGCCTTGTGTGTAGTGATACACAAATTATGGTATACCAAGCAAAATGTGTGCTAAACCCATTATCAGTAATGTCAAATATTTTTCTATGGTGGTTTATAAATACTGGATTTCAATGTAAATTGTTATGTTTGAATTTCCTTTTTGGTCTTCTCTTGATATTTTATGTTATAATTGTGTTGTTTCCGTATTAAAGAAGACTCTTTAATGCATTCTGTATTTAACAATAAATGAAAATAAGTTTCTCCACGTCATTCTCATAACTCTTGGGTTTACGAATTTAACTCATAGTCTTCTTGGAAATTTCAGCCCAGGAGTCAATGACCCTTCAGTTTCATGTACTATGGGAAACCCTGAGTACATGTCTTGTAAAAAAATATTGTATCCATTTCAATTTAAACTTATGAATCATGAAGCTGTTTTTTTTGTTATTGCATATATTGATTTACAGGTTAGTGGACTTAATCTGCATTCTGACTGTGATATTGGCTAACACTGCTAGAATGTTTGCCACAAATGATCTGTGTCAAACTTTATGGCTAATCAATAACCAACAAGCTTACCGTAAAAAATTCTGACAAACCTATTGGCTATTAAATATTAGTAGTTAGAACATTTGCTACAACCTTCTTGCTAACATTCTGGCAATGTTAGCCATAACTCACAATATTATATGAAAAGTTAATTAGCCACAAAAGAGCCACAAAAGAGCCACAAACTTGTGGCTTATAAACTAGAAGCGTTAGCCAAACGACCCACATTTTCATAAGCGAGGTTCAAACAGGCTTGATTAGTCTAGATGTTATAGGGTTAAAATAAACTAAAGATACAATGTTGCACTTTGGATCCAAAAGGCAGAGTACAATGTGTCCCCATGTCCTTCAAACCTGGGTGCTACATGAAATGTTGATGGCAGCAGTTTTTTGTTTTTAGATAATCTCAATTTAACCATATTCACTGCACTACCATTTTATCACGTGGACCTTTACATTATTTAAAATTGTATAAAATGCTCTGAGCACTCATGAAACTTTACGTGTTCCACTAACTGTTCTACCTTAAATGATTTACACTGTGAAATTATCCATTCAGGATCTTGCTCTCATTTAACATTTGTCTTCACCCATCTATCAGTGTCTTATATAATAATGCCCATTTTCTCTGATTTTTTTCTTTCTTTTCAAACTAACAATGAATTGTTTAAATGCTAAATTATATATTTCCATAGATTTCTTCCTTCAGGAATTAATAATAATAAATAATAATGACTTAGTACAACGCTTAATCTTTAAAAGCTCTAAGCACTTTACAATATTAGTTGACAAATAAGGATATATATATATATATATATATATATATATATATATATATATATATATATATATATATATATATATACAAGAGTACAAAACCAAACACCATGAAGTTACAAACAAAAGCGTGATGAAAATAATTAAGGGTAAGGAAACATTGTTAAGTCTCAAGTATGTTCTTGCAGTCTAAATAGCTGAGTTTTCAGAGCACTCTTGAATGAGATCACAGTGTCATCGTGTCTAAGTTCAACAGGCAATTCGTTCCAGGTAGCTGGGTCCCGGTACACAAAAGAACGTTGTCCATATGACCTGGTTTTGATAGTTTGAATAATGAGAATATGAGTGTCAGAAGAGGAATGTAAGTATCTGAAAGGGGTGTACACATGGGTAAAGTCAGATAAGTATTTTGGACAGGAGACAGTCAATGAAATATAGCATAGAGAATAGATTTTGTGTTTGATTCTGGAGCGAATGGGTAGCCAGTGGAGGGTACAAAGCAAGGCAGAGGAGTGCTCAGTTTTTGCTACTCTTAGATGATCCAAGCAGGTGTGTTTTGAATTTGTTGAAGTTTCTGTAGTAGATACTGAGATCAACCAGATAGAAGCGAATTACAATAGTCAAGTCTAGAAAGTACTAAGGACCACACAAGTGTTTTAGTGGCATCAACAGAAAGAAAATTGTGAATGGGTCTGATGCATCTCAGCTCCAGCTATGCGATGTACATATGTTCATGACATGTTGGTGTAATGAGATAGAACTGAGTGACACCTAGGTTTTGTACTGACTTGTGAATTTAATGTTGGTGTTGCTGATACTTATTGTTTGTGGTAAAGGGTAGGAATGAGAAAGTCTTGTGTGGTGATCAGAATGGCTTCAGTTTTATCATCATTCATCTGCAGCTTGCTACATGTCATCCATGAATTCACATTGGAAATGCATGTCTTTACACCTTGGATGGTAGCATCAACTTCATTTGGATGACTAGAGTTGAATATTTGGGTGTCTTTTAAATCCCTTTTGTCATTAATTTAACCTTGAACATATGTGACACAATCAGAAATCAATGACTTTCCACTAAAACTTGGCAGTCAACCAAACAACCTTTCAACTGCCACATTTGTTTTTTTAATTAAAATTAATAATTCTCTGAGTAATCTGCTCACCTTTCTGATGATTGCTGGTGCCAACAAAGATGTATTCAAATAACAGACATGCCACCAAAGAAAATTTGAAGGCAGATACATGTCTTTACTTTTTTGCCTGATGTGCATGTGTATCAATACACCTGAAGACAAAATAGTGCATCCAGGGGGCACACAGGAATCAAATTGTGGGAAGCATAAAGACTAAATTATGTAAAACCTGCAATCCTGTGCTCAAGGTGCAACACTTTGATATAAAAAACAAATGGCTGAAAATACTGATGACACTTAAGGGTGGAAATTAGATCACAGTAACACTTTGGGTGTGGTTGAGTTATTATCCTTGAGATGCATCCACCTAACAATTATCAAAGTGTTGGAGAAATCGAGTTCATAACATTGAGGGTGTAATGAACAAATACCTGGAAATACACAAGTCACTTTAGCTTAACAATTAGATTACATTGACCTAATTTTGGTATGGTTTAATTTCTCTTTTTGAGTTGCATCCACATACCAAGTTTCTTGAGTGTAGCTGAAATTGTAGATATTAGTGTGCAATAATGAGCTAAAAATATATGTCACTCAAGTGTGAAAATTAGGTTACATAGATTAATCAGTTGCTACATAGAGTGATAGACTGGTAGACAAAAAGTTACATTGATGGAGAGAAAAGGAAAGACAAAGACATAATTGGTAAGTGGACAATAGTATTTGCAAACATTAGAAACTTACTGAGTATAGTGCTCCCACAGCAGAGCATTCTGTATTCTCTTGATGGAAACAATTTCAGCATGAGACATTGTTTCATCAAAATGTCCTTTTGCTTTGTAAAATTCATCCCTAATTGCTGCTTGTGTGTCGTTTGTGTCAAGTGGAACTTTCAAATAACCAGTCACTTTCATTGAAATCAAGTGAGAAGGAAGTGGCATTTTGTTTTGTGACATTGCTGGAGAGACTGCATCTTGCTGTATTATATAAATAATAATAATAATAATAATAATAATAATAATAATAATAATAATAATAATAGTGATAATGCAAAGGGTGAGATTATTCTAAGTGAAGCATGCTGATGTAAGACATTTGATGTTTAGCAGATAATGCCTACACAACAGATATTCCAGTACAAATTAGTGCCATCGTTACAAGTCATTTTGGGTAAATTTCTGTAATATATTAAAAGTCTGACTGGTAATACGTTATCATTTACAAAAATTGAAATTCATATAATGAGTGAATAGTGAAAGTAAAACACTGTACCAGTTTTACTCACAATGGTATTTTAGAATAAAATGAAATTTTGTTCAGGGTGTGACACAGAAAGTGTCTGATTTTTATGGTTCTGATTTTAGTATTTCCCTCATAAGATGGACAAGTTAAAATTTGTACAACAGACAGGCCAGGTGGCTAAGATCGCCCACACACTGCCCCCCCCCCCTATTTGTGTTCGCAAAAACAGTGTAGAGAAGTTGCTATAATGGTATGACAATTTAATCAAGTCATCTACATGTACATACATGCCATATTTTATTTGTCTACCTTAAAATGGTCTATGCCCCAAACTTTATTCATGTGTTGTAAAATATGGTACAACTGCTGTAATGACGTAAAAACCTAATCAGCTCATTTACATAATAATACAAAAAAACAAATTCACTGAACTTGTGCCACCCACCCCATCCCCAACCTCCACTATGGTGAAGTAACTGAAGTTCACAGTGTAATAAAAATCGGACTACAACCATTAGGACATAGCTGTAAAGTTCATTGACAGACATGAAGAGTAATGAAGTTTTAATGTCTTATCTCAAAAGATACTTGGTTAAAGTGCAAACGATTTTTTAAAAATTCAATTATCTTGACCTTGAAGATCAATCCTTGACTGTGCGACATGAGATGCCATTGAAAAGTATGATTAATTTATGTACCTCAAATAGCTTTTATGATATAAAGCTGAAACAAAAGAAACCAAAATTATGTTGACCTGTGATCTTATCCTTGGCTTTAAGTCCCCAAACGTGCAATATAACACATCTTCTAGTGACGCTATATATATATATATATATATATATATATATATATATATATATATATATATATATGTAATGACACCAATGTAATCGAACAGGTTAGAGAGTTGGAATCGACCCCATGCCACAAGTAATGGCAACTGCTGTATCACTTGCTTTCATGCACCAATGCAAAACCAACACAACCATGCATTCATCACCAGAAAAGGATGGAACAAAGTCAAAGTTAAGGACTTGAGATACACGAGAACTCATTCTGTAGGCAAACAGAATTTAACGCTCAGCTATTATATATCCATTTAAACAAACAGCTCTTAAATTAGAAAGCAGAAGGGCAAATGTGACTGAAACCTAAAATACCAACATTTGATCTTGACCTTGAAGACAGGCAGGACTTCCAGCATGGTATGTCACACACGTTTTAGTGATAAATAGTTATACTATGTTTCATCCCTTCATCTTAAAATGGCTCTAAAGTGGAAAGATAATCATAATAGAAAAATTCAATATATAACACCATGACTTTGAACATTGAACTTGAACATAAGACCTTAATGTGGCACACAACACGAATGCTAATTATATATATATATATATATATATATATATATATATATATATATATATATATATATATATATATATTATAAACACACATACCAAGTTGCATCCCTTAATATCTTAATCTCAAACAGTTTTAAACTTAGAGTGTGGAAAAGAACGTGTGATGGACAATTTAAAATGCTGAACCATGACCTTGAACTTGAAGATAGGAACCCCAAGGAGGTTCTCAAAACATCTTCTAAAGATGATATATTTGTATATGTATAAGTATATATAATTGTGTACCTTAATCGCAAATGGCTCAAAAATTACAAATTGGAACGGAAAGAAAAAGAAATCCTAAAATATTTAGACATAACCATGACCTTTAAGATAGAACCCCAATGTGGCCCTTGACATACATAATAATGATGATTTATCAGTATACAAAGTTACATACCTTAATCTCAAATAGCTTTAATGTTACAGGGCCAAAAAGAAAGAGTGATGTAAACTTAAGATACTGAGCAGTGACCGCTGACCTTGAAGATAGAAACCCTATTGTGGCATATGACACACTTTCTGGTCATGATGTATGAGTATGCAAACTTTCATCAATTTCAAATGGCTCTAAAGTTATATAGCAAAAGGGAAAAAATGTGATAGAAAACTGACAATATTTAGCTGTGACCTTGATATTGAATATAGGACCCCCAATTAGGTACAGAAGATTCCTTCTAATGATGAGATTTTTGCTTAAACAGGCTTAAAATATTTGCTTATATGTGCTTACAATTTTTTTTTTTTGGCAAACAAGTCTAAATCAAAACAAAGTTCCAAAATGTTTCACAACTTTGGTCACGTTCGCCAGATCATAAGCAGGTCTTAGGACCCGACCAAGGTATCAAAGCCCAAAATTTGATCTGGACTGGCTTAATACTTTTTCAGCTTTTGTAGATGAAAGAAGTGGGTGGGGTGGGGTGGAGCAGTGTGAAACATTGACAGAAATTGTAAATGCTTATGACTGTAAGCAAACAAAATGATCATGTTTAATCACTGGTATACTGATACAAATTTAGTGATTTACTTGACTGGACATGGATGGCCAACTGAGAAGTTGCATGCATAACTTAATATAATGAGAGACTGAAGAGTTCTACAACTTTCAAAAACATAAAGGTTGTAATAAATCAAATTAAGATTTTTTAAGATATTTTTTCTGCATATTATCCATCTAAAGTGGCTTTTGAAATGTCATGACTTTTCCCTGACTTCTAACCCATTTTTGGAAATATCAAAGCTCTTTTCACAGTTGGGAACAAGCCTATTCTTATTCCCAATTTGTTCCTGATTTCCTGGTAGTGTGAGAACTCTGAAATTAAGCTGAAAACTACATACTTTCCAGTTTATGAAAAAATCCTCAAAAGTGGTCACCCTGTGTAAGCAATCAGAACTTTCTGATGTTAGTCAAGTAATTTTTACTCTGTAAAAGAGACTCCTAGGTAATCGTAGGGATATATTGCAAAATTGGTATATTTTGGAAGACAAATATCCGGCTAGATATGCAAAGGAAGGGTCATTAGAATAAAAGATAGCCTTTGAAAATAACATTCAACAAGGTTTCAACCAATATTTAAATGCCTGCATTTTCAATCTTTGATGTTAGTCCTGCAAAAATTTGAAAGAAAAATTGAAGAAATAATTAAACAGGCTCAAACTATTGCTGATCAAGTCATGGTGATATAAATAAAATTATTATGACTTATTATTTTATGCTAGGCAGTGAAATACTGGATTTTCTGAGAGATATAATTGTGATATTTCACTGCAGTGAAAAAATATCATGATATTTTTTCACTGGTAGCCAATAGCTCGCGTGGTGTAGTGGTAAAGATGGCCACTTCGCATCCCGGCGAATCGGGTTCAAATCCAGCAACAGATATCAAAAAATTTGTTTCATTTTCTTTTTATCTGATATTTTACCTTGAATTGGGAAGAAGCATTATGTAACTACTGATATTTTATGTGCAAATATACACAAAACAGAGTAAATCATAAACGGTAAACCGCTGACATTATCGCGCGGGATGCAGTAAGAAATCAGCTACTTCAGTGTGTTATACAAATTGCTAGACAATACGCTTGAGCATAAAATAAAAAGAATATTTGCTTTCTCCGAGTGAATAACGGATATATTTCATCTCGTGGGTGAAAAACTTAAGTATTTTCACCCACTCGATGAAATATATCCGTTATTCACTCGTTTCAAGCAAATATCCTCTCTATAACAGTCAAATGCATGTGGGTAGTTCAAAATGTTCACTATACACATCCAATCTATTTCTAGCATATGAAGGAAAATGTCAAGAACATTCAGAATGCCAACATTGGATCAAATTTGTTTCCAGCTGTACCAAACAAAGGAAATATTATGGTGGATGTGCACAGATTTCACTCCATTTAAGCTCATACCTAGATAGGCATATACATGCAATTGTATTGAATAATGAAGTAATACATTTATTATACTATGCCAAAGAAGAAGGAACTTAAAGATTGAAAAAAGTAAATTTACTTTCTCATCTGCAACAAATTCACAGTGACTTTTGTAACACGCAACTAAACATCCTCTTTGACCCTTTTTACTACCTCATTGCTATGGATGTTTATCTTACTGTTAAGGTTGTGTGCTGAATCTGATAATGATAATCTATTTATGGAAAGAGTAGATGGAGACACTTCATATAACTTTCAACAATTATACCCAAAGATAACATCAATTCACTCTGTGACCCTGGCCTTTGACCTTTAGATCCATAATTCTAAAGAATATTTCATGTACACTGCTGAATATGGTTTAAAATCTAATGCCTATCCATCGATAACAAATACGATCCAGACTTCCGAGCAAGTTGATAGGGAGACACGAACTTCTCTGATTCCTATAATCTTTAGAGATGTACTATATAGCCACTTTCAAATTCCTACAATAAGGTGCATTTGAGGCAGAGAGAGAGAGAGAGAGAGAGAGAGAGACTCAGTCAGAGAATCACGACTCAGTGTGATATTTATGTGCTATAGTGGACTCTGCAGGCAAAGTGCAGATTATTTCAAACAACACTGCTATGAACAAAGGTATCACAAAAGCTTGGATAAACATGCTGACCTTTTTATTTAATCCTTTGTAAACATGACTGCTTATGAGGGTTTGCTCTAAACAAAACTAAATTTGTGTCTGGCTACCAGTTTTCTAAAACATGTGGGACATGCAGGTTGCATCATATGCTACAGACCACAAACCAGATTAAAGTATATGTCAGTAACCGCCATTTTAGTGCCTAAGTCATGCAAATTCCCATTATGATTAACGATTCCTTCTTCAAAGGAGCACTCAAGTATATGCACATAGTCAATTCAATAGCTTGTATTGTTTCTGTATCTTTGGCAAAAACCGCAAAACCCCAATAATGTCATAATTAGAAACCTTAAATGGCTTCACTGTAGCGCTCAAGTATGTTTGTCACTGGAGTCACCGTAATGCCTGGTGTGAATGAGGTCTTTTTCTTTGTCTTTAAAAAGTGATCATTGTTTTTCAGATTTGATTATCATTGCAAAAGGTTGACGTTGTTTGTTGCTTTTTTAATGTTACATTTATTAAAACACACACACCAAGTCACCATATGTTCACCATTGTGCAGCCAGTTACATCCTTTGTTTATCGAGTTAATCTCTTTATATCGTCGGTGAATTAAACCTTTGACTTTTGTCTATGAATATTTTGTTTCTGATTTTTTTAAATTTATTTCATTCCATATTTACCCAAAGTCTGATCAAAACTACTAATTCATACACAGGAATGTTATCATAGCTAACTGTGCAATTCTTATGCTACATTTGAAGTAACTCGGAAATGTATGGACATGTGAAGTTAACTTATTGATATGATAAATAAATATTACCTTAGCTAATTTTGAAATTCATATGCTAATACATGTACACCTAATCTTCAAAGATAAATGTGAATGTTTTATGATAGATGTAAATATTTATTTCTATATAAAATTATTTTGAAATGAAATGAATGCAATATTTTAACAAGAACTATGAATACAGAATAAAATGCATGTACAGTAATTGTGGGTCTTTTACCTTCTTAAGCCCTGTTGAATTTTGACTTTGAAAACTGATCACATTGCACAAACCTGCTATGAGAGAATACCTGTCTTGAGTGACCGCTTTTTGTTGGCAGAAGGGGAGATTTCTCAAGACAGGTTTCACTGTATAAACATGGGTTCTTATGATGTATATTCGGTCCAAATTAAAATACGGTGCCAATCTGACATCAAATGGTACCTACTTTGTCCTAAATGAACATGGTGCTGATATTAAATCTAATATGGCCAGCACAGCGGCTAATTTGAAAATCTTGTGACTGAAGAATATCAGAGATAGTTTCAATACTCAGCAGTTACATGTTTTGGACAGTAGTACATCAGGGACTCTTGTTTATTTTAGCAGTAGCAGCCATAATTGAAGGCAGCTTGGCATGATTTGCACAAACTTCAAAACCCATCATGCCATGATGTTCTCTGCCTAGTTTAGTTGAAATTGATCCTTTGGTTTTTTAGAAGATTTGAAAATAGTGATTGTGGATGGATGTTGCATGACACATACCAGATGCAGGACCATCCTATAAAGCTCATTTGGTCTCCTGGATAAGAAAGAGACCATTGCACTAGAATTAATAACTGTTGTTTACTGTGCTCCTTGGTTAGAATTGGTTTATGAAGAATGTCATTGCACACGTTTCTACCCTCTAGCCTATTGGGTAAGCATGCCCATCTTGTCATATGACCACATTGAACCCCTGGGGATGGACGATCTGGCTGAAATACATTGTAATTAAAGTATTGTTAAATATGTGCACAACAAATCTTATGTTTTGTAGCCATTACAATTCTAGCAATTATATTTTCAATTGTATTTATATAAATACAGCATATGTGGGAAATATTGGGATGTGCAAGTAAACCTAGTCAATAAATATTCATGATAAATACTGGAAGCAAGAATTAAAGAAGCAACACAAATGTCACCATCTTATTCCTTTATTCCAGGTAGAAAAGCAGGCAACAGTATTACACTATTTGCAATCCTCGGGTCAACAAAGAATACGCATTGTGAAGGTCAGATGTGCTTTCTTAATATGTGCTTATTTACAGTGAAATGCTTCAGATTACAACTCTTGGTAAAGTACCTATAATGAATGCTTATCAATGAGGTTTTGAAGAATATATACATGAAGACAATTGATTTATGAAAATAAAACTTACTGGAAAAAAAAGACAGAAACAGATCATGGTTGTATAAAAGAGATACATAATTATGCTAATCACCTAATTAGAAGCAGAATAAATGTTGGCTGAGTGAATTTTATGTCTTAAATATTTCTCTTTTAAACACATTTATATAAACTTATTTTTGCTATAAGAACACTGGAAGACCCATGTTTATTTTTTCAAAGCAATGCAGGGATATTGTGATACTGTCCATCCACAGCAAGTACATAAGTACAGTCAGAAGTGTGTAATATCTTTAAATTCCCAGAACACTATTCAAATCACATGATACTCCTATAGGTGTAGCTTGGGGCAAGACTTTTGAAATTTCGACCACTTCCCAGGGGCAGGGGTGGAGGTAATTTGACAACAATTTTAATAACTCCTGATTTATATGTCTCACAGATTTTAGCATTAGCAAATGTGACCAGTAACCCAAGCGTAAACAAATGTTAGGCTGAGACCCTTGCTTGATGCCCAGGGGTATGTCCCTACCTCTAGGTTAAGCTACTAACCTTTAAATGAATAGCCATATTTTCCTGTTGCAAAATCACTAGAGACATACCAAAAATTTATTGAAATCTCTCCACTGAAGTCTAAATTGTTGTGTGGATAAGAAATGCCAAGCCAAATCTATTTTTAGTAACAGTGACTTTAACGGTGTTCCAACTGATCCCTAAATCAGCAGACTCCTTTCCCTGTTACACTAACCAAATGTTATCAAACTCTGTAAATTTGAACTCAAGTTATTTTGCAAAAATGGTATACAAAGGCAAAATTTATATTAGTTACTGTGACGTTGACCTTCAAGTAGCTAAACCCCAAATTACAAGGAATTTTTCTGGGCTAAAGGAATTACATAATTGAAATTTCCTGGAATCTATTCTAAAGAATTTAAATTATCATGAAGAAATTAAACGGCAAAATCTATTCTTTTGTAACAGTGAATTTGAACTTAAAATCATTAACCCTGAAAAAATAGTCTTCTTTCTTTTGCTAAGTGAAATGCACATATCAAATCTACACAGTAAAACTTCAATTATTACCAGAAATGGAAACCAAATCAGGCAAGCATTTGTGCCTTTGCCCACTTTCTCAAAAGAATATGTATGTATGTATGTATGTATGTATGTATGTATGTATGTATGTATGTATGTATGTATGTATGTATGTATGTATGTATATATATATATATATATATATATATATATATATATATATATATATATATATATATATATATATATCTGTATGCATGTATGTATGTGCTCAATCATTACGACTTAAAATACATTAAACAATCCACTTTTGAGAAACATTTTAACTATCAAAAATAAAACTACCACATAATCAGAAATAAAATTGGATTTTCAACATTTTCAAAATGCTAATAATAATTGAATTTTGGGGTATTTTACAGCACACCAACCCTTTCAAGATTATATTATGCCATTTAAGTTGAATAAAGTTCCTTGCCCAAGGACAAACCAGAGTAGAGATCTGGGCTGATCCAATGGTGGGAATCAAGCCCGCACCCTCCGATCATGAGTCCAATTCCTTAACCACTTAGCCACAACAGCTCTCTAATCAGTAACTGAAAAAAGTTTTGATAATTAAGATTTCAGAAATATCATTGGATAAGAAACTATATATTGCAAAACAGTAAGCAATAAACATTTCGAAGCCACTTAATAATAAACATTTCAAAAGCACTCAGATAACCAGCATTTCTTAAACACCACACAGTCAACATTTAAAAACATTGCAAATGCTGAAAAATACCTTTTCAAATATCTAAAATCTTAAGAAAGCTGGATAATCAATAATGCAAAAATTTAAATAACCAACATTTTGAGGACAATTGATAATTAACTTTTAAAATAACACAGGATTGTTAACATTTTAAATCAAGAAAAATATCAATATTTCCATGGAACCTCCACTAAATATCCATATATTAAAACATTAGATAATCAACATTTTAAAAACAATGGATAAATAATTTTAAAAATAAAAATTCTAAAAATTTTGTTAATCAACTTAAAAAAAACACCAAATAGAAAACATCATCAAAGTGGAACATTAATTTTTCCAACTAAAATCAACAATTTGAATTGAAAAAAGCCAGATTTTATTTTTTAAAAACCATTGGATAATCAACAGTTCAAAATTAAATAATCAACTTTTAAAAAGCACCGGGTAATGAATAATTCAATACAGAATAGTCAATGTGTTAAAATTCCATGGAAATTAGCTTTGCAAAGACAATAAATCATTGACATTTCAAAACATCTGAAAATCAATATATTCCAAAACATCACATAATCAACCTGTATGAAACACTAAAATGATGAGGATTATAATGCCTCACCCCCACCCCCCAACATATTTTTCAAGAATTTCAAGAGAAACATCCATTTTTTGATCAACATTTCAGATTACTGTTACTACATTTAATTTTATCAATATCAGATTTTATGTTTATGTGAAAAAATGACATCCTTGTTGATGTTTGAATTTGTGGATTTGGGAAGGGGTCATATTGTTTCCAGAGAAGGACCATTGTACCTTGGGTTTTTGAATTCATGGTTTGTGAAGACCACAAAATGCACAACAAGTCAAATACCACAAAAATAGCGAAATCACAGTACTTGAATAATTAATGTTTGAAATATAGGATAATAAACATTTCAATAACACTAGATAATCAATATTTCGATAACACTAAATAATCAGCATTTCAATTAAACATATGATAATCAGCATTTCAATAACACTAGACGATCAGAATTTAAATAACACAATATAATCAGCATTTAAATAATACTAGATAATCAACATTTCAATAACACTACATGTAGATAATCAGCATTTTAACAACACTAGATAATCAGCATTTCAATAACACTAGATAATCAGGATTTCAAGAACACTAGATAATCAACATTTCAGTAACACTAGATAATCAATATTTCAATAATACTCGACAATCAACATTTCAATAATACTAGACAATCAACATTTCAATAATACTAGATAATCCACATTTCAATAACACTAGATAATCCACATTTCAATAACACTAGATAATCAGCATTTTAATAACACTAGATAATCAGCATTTTAATAACACTAGATAATCAGCATTTCAATAACACTAGATAATCAGCATTTTAATAACACTAGATAAGCAGCATTTCAATAACATAAGATAAGCAGGATTTCAAGAACACTAGATAATCAACATTTCAATAAGTCTTTTAGTGAAAACCCAATTTTGATATGACCATTTATTTAGGAGGAGTAGTTAAGCCATACAGGATATCTGAACGCCACTTTAAGTTCGAACAAACTAGACATCATAAGAACTCTAGTAGTGAAAACCCAATGTCAATAAAATAATACTAATTACTTTACTTACCCCTTTACTTAGCATAAGTGCTTTTGGATGCCTCTACTGCATTCCAATGGAAGTGATTTTCGACAACTAGGTCCGATTTACGTATAGACGCATTTGCACAGAAGCACATTTTCACGCCGGCAGTTATCATCAGCTATTTTGAGCTGGTTTTTGTAGCACCACCTTCGGAGACAACCCTCTATCAGAAACTACAGGCATTGAGGTAAGTGACCATTACGTCGCATCATGTGGTTGTTATTTAAGATATTGTCGTAATCTGCTATTTAAAGTAACTTGGTCCGATTCTCCACTATCCAAAACGGAGGCCACAGATTTCGTTCAGCACTTTCTTGAATTTGGATGATTAGAATTATGACTATAAATGCTTCAAAAAGTCAGATATAGTCTCCAATATCGATGTAGGCAACACTGATTGTTGATAATTTATCAAATTTGGATGATTTAGTGATACAGACAGACGTAAACAATGAACCGGTAGATTTAGAGGCTGAGAAAGGTCAGCTACAGTTGGTCACACAGCTTGAATGACTTGATGGTGAGTGAGTTCTCTTAAGATTTTAAAACAAATACAAAATTAAATACACAACAATACAAGATTCGATTTTACTTTTAAACCTATCTACAGATAAAAAATTTGTACAAAAAAGGTACAATGGTTAAAACCTATGTTGAATTTAACATATACTACACTGCTATACATTTTACAGGCAGGCCTATTCGCACAGAGTCATTTAGGTAACAGGTCTTCTATTTATAGCACATTGCACTCTGGCTTTGGCACATGTATATCGACAGCGTGCAGATTAACAGACACTGTGAGGTAAAGGGTTGAAGAGGGTGACACAATTAGCTAAAAAATTATTCTATCTTTAAGCCCGAATAAAAAATGAACATATTTATATATAATTATATAAACACACATATGCATACATATACATAGCAGAAAGGCATACACAACAATATATTCACGTTCTTTCCTTTCTCTCCCACACAAGGACACTCACCCATACATATCAACCCACATAATCAATATACAAGCAATATGCAATACAAATACAGTTGTTTTTATTCTCTCTCTCTTTCTCTCTCTCTCTCTCTCTCTCTATATATATATATATATATATATATATATATCTATATATATATATAGAGAGAGAGAGAGAGAGATAGAGATAGATAGATAGATAGATAGATAGATAGATAGATAGATAGATAGATAGATAGATAGATAAAGATATATATATATATATATATATATATATATATATATATATATATATATATATATAATATTTTAACTATATCTATGAAACCACTGGGTATACCGATTTTGGAGAAGAAAAAAAAAACAGAGTGGACATTTCTAATCTCTGCTGGAATACTATTCCAGAGCAAAGTTTCAGAGTATTAAAAACTTCTTTTGAATAATTTGTGTTTTTGTTTGGGAATTTTATACTGTTTGGAAGACATATATCTCAGGTGGGAAGCGCTACCAGGCTGCCTGTACTGGAATGGTGTCTACAATTAGACAGGAGCACAGTTATTGGCTATCTTGTACATTAACTTAGCTTTTCTCAGATGGATTCGGTCTTATTTTGGTAGTAGTTTTAAGTTATCAGATAAGTTTTCCCTGTTTTCTGTTTGATCTGTTATTAGCCTGATATTCTTTTTTGAATACATGCAATCTTTGCTATTTTTTATCATTTGAATTACACCATGCAGTATTACAGTACTCTAAATAGGGTTGTATGCAAGTATTCTAAAATAGTTTCCTGTGCCTTTCTGTGAGAAAATGTTTTATTCTACCGAGAAGCCATAAACTTGAATTACCTTTTTACTGATAGATTTGATATGTTCAGTCCATGATAGATTATTATCTATAAAAAGACCAATTACTCTATCATTACAGACCATATGCAAATTTGTATCCTGCCATATTAGATACAGATGCTGAAATAAGTAATATTTTAGTTTTACCATTGTTAACTACTATGTCATTGCTTGTGCATCAGTTGTCCAGTTTATTTAGGGCAGCCTATAAAGGAATTTCCAATTTATTCTTTGTGCTTTGAATGTCTGATAATGTTATTTCAACTGCATAGAGATCTGAAAATGAAACTGAGTCTCCCAATACAAAGGGTAGGTCATTAATGAATAATATAAAAAGTAATGGACCTAGAATTGAGCCTTGTGGGACTCCATATCTAATTGTTCCAGGTTCAGAGATAATGTCATTTATATAAACATGTTGTGTTTTCTCATTTAAGTATGAAGTAAACCATTTAGTTGTGCTCTTATCACATGTTGGTCAGAGTGGAACCATTTTCATTTAAAACAGACAGATATCATAAGAAGTATTTTTGTGAAAACACCAAGTCAAAACTCCATGTCAATCCACATATACAGGAGGTGTGGTGACAAGATTGTTAAGATACTGTATGTGCAAAGTTAGAACCAACTAGACTTTGGGATGAATGTGTATGTGGAGTTTCATGCTAATCCACTCAGTAGCTTGGGTGGGGTAGCAATAACATACTTGTGCTGCTAATAGACAGTCAACAGATGCCAGATGACATACAGATGGCAGATCAGCGCATAAGCTCTTCTGGCCTATGACCAGTTGAGCTAAATACTGTGATAGTATTTTTAACCAGCTGCATAAGTAGGTCATAATTCGCTTCTTTTGTGTGACAATTGTGATAAATTATGGTAAAATACAACACTCAGATGATGATAACAATTTAGGTAAAATCACCTGTATAAGGGCAGTCAATATGAAATAAATATTGCCAGAAAAATACAACATTTATATAAGGATGTAAATATACATCTAGAAAAGATACATGCAGAACAACTTACTTAGATTTATTTAAATACATTAATCAAGACTAGTCATTTTACACTGATAGATTGTATGCACAAGAGTATGCGTAATACAGAGGTGAATATAAAATGCTAGCCACGATGGCCACAAATAATCCCCACATTTTCAGGCCTCCTCCTCTGAGAAATGAAATATTTACTATGTCAATTAGTTTATCTGAATAACATCTGCATGGAACACTACACAAAAATTCTAACATTAGTGTTTATTTCAGCTGCTATAGAAAATAGTGAGACAAAAATAAAGCTACTGTTTGATACTGAAAAAATAACAGTTATTTCAGTATGTTTTCGGCTAAGATACTGAACAATTATTCATAGAATAGTTTTATTGAAAAATCAATTATAATCTTCAGAGACCTGGTTGTTTCTATAGCTGTTCCCTATATGGGGGATCCCCTTTCTTCAGGCAAAATCCTTAGTTATAAAGGTTCAGATATGGTGGATGAAATCGTTCCCATATTTGTGTTAAATGTCTTCTCTCTCGCTTGAAGATCGTTTGAGGTCAGCTTCTGAAATAAGTTGGATGCAGCATATTATAAAGTAAATATTGAATGAAGTTGTATTGATGTAACTACCAATTATAAGTAAATAATCTCAATGGTCTCATGGTTTCAACTTGTATGACATAAAGTAGGTAATTTTAGCGGTGTTGAAAGTTTTGTGATTGAGCAGTCTCATTTTGAAATCATGAAAATAAAATTCCATTAAGACTTGCTGAAATAAAAGTGACAAAAATGTTTTTCCTATCATGCAGCTTTGAAATAGACCATATTTCCTTTAAAGGGAATACTTCTGTAATTTCCATTCTATTAATTTATGGTAAGAGACAACTATATCTATACATAGTATCCATAATAAATGTTTCATTCTTGTGGAAAGCACCCAATTTGTTGTACTGACTCATAACTGAATGATGAATACATTCACTGCTGCCAGGGATATCAAGAGTAAAGAACCCTAAATTATGTCCAAATACTTAAATCACTGATAAGATGATTTAACACATTTTGACATTTTTGGGATAAAACTAAGCCCATAACCACACTCAATACCAAAAACCTGATGCCAGGATACTCTAAACTGAATTTTTTCAATATTAGTCCAGCAAATTCTAAGAGGTCTCTTAGAATTTGTCTGCTATACAGAATGATCTTGGATAGGAGAATGATATCATTCCAACAATTCTAAATGGCTTTTTGATGCCAGGATTATACAAATAATTGTCTTCTTTTAGAAAACAATATTATAGAATTTCACCCAACAACAATATGCTATGTCACTCTGCTGTTTTTAAAAAAATATGTATTTACTGACAACAAGCTTACTTGCCACCTTGAAAATACAAAATACTTAAATGGTCATTTCCGGTCAATTCAGATAGTAAAGTTTTATTCATCAGGTCCTCAAACACGTGTGTGAAGATGAAAATACAAGCTAGTTCTTGTTGCTGGTATGTTTTTTTAATTAAGGCTTGGGCTACTTATATTTTGTTCCAAAGTTATTATATGTGCTGACACACCAACGCACAATACAGCTAAAATGAACATGGTTAAAGGACTGATGTAATATGTCTATGGTACAGACCCTGTCAGTGATGAGGGTTTGATAAATGCAGGAGATTGGCTTTCACGCCTCTTTGACTTGTGTTTTGTGGCAATAGTTTTTAAGCAATGTGGAAAACATGATGACCAAATAATTGCATGAAATAATTATGAGCATCTTATGATAACTGGCCAACATGTCAAGTTAAAAAATAGTCATTTGGGCTCATTTCTCAGTCATGACTGGCAAACACAGCCATTTTGGAATATTTGATGGTGGATGGTCATTTTTTGGTATGATACAGAAAGATCATGATAGTAAGCCATATCATATGTAAATTTGAATGGTCTTGAAACCAAGATGCTCTTTGCTGAAATTGATTAAAACCTTGATTTTGAAGTATTTTTAGCAGTCATTTTATGGGTTTTCTACTTTTGGTGTCAATGACCATATCTGATGGCAGATCCATGTCATTTGTACAAATTAGAAAGGCACTAATGTTAAAATGCTGTCTTAAATTTGGTCAAATTCTGTAAAGAATGTTTAGAAAAGCAACTGAAAGGTCGTAATATTTTAAGAGCAATGACAATATCTAAAAACAAATGTGCATGACTTGCACAAACTGAAAACCTTGGTGCCAGGATACTCTCTGACAAATTTCTTCAATTCTGCTGAGCAACTTTTGTGCAGTAAATGTGTTAAGGTTTTGTAATTTTAGTAGCTGTGGTCATATATGATTTAAAATATCAAGTATGTACTGCAGGTAAAACAAAAATTGAAAAAGACTTGTATGCTCTTTTTAACATTTAGTCTATATCTGTTGAGTGGTTTTTGAAGAAAAAAAACAATTTAAGTCAATCATATATTTAGCTAAGGAAGCCCCATTTTATTACAGATCCATATAGTTTGTACAAAATGGAAATGTCCTGATGCTAGGCTGCTGTCAGATTTTGTTGAGTGGTATTTGAAAATAAAGTGTTTAATTTTGTTTTCCATTCTAGCAATGATAGCCGTATTGAGTGTGATCAGCATAATTTGTGCAAGCTTGAAAAGTCCTGATGTCAGGCTTGCTTTCTGTCCGATTTGGTGAAATTCCGCTGAGTGGTTTGTTAGAAATCATTTAAATATTTACGTATTTTTAGTAAATATAGCCACTGTTGATAACTGATGCGCTTTATGTCTTAAAACTTGAAAGATCCTGTAAAATTTGATTTAAACTTGTCAGGCAATTTTTATAAGTCAAAAATAGCAATTGTTGCCAGACAGACAATACGTAACAGATGACACAATAAATTATGTAAAACAGACACAGGACATACAATAAGGTCACCTTGCTTTATATCCAGTAAGCTAACAATTATTTGGAATTTTGTAATATTATGAAAGGTACCTTCAATTCTTTTTGAATGGACGTAATTACTTCATACACTCTGTCCTTCAATCCAGTCACCTGAATTTCACAGCCTGATGATTCTGTTTTCCCTGAGAATCAGTAAAAAGAGTGAAATTATTAAACTTCTCATCATCACTTTTTAAAACATGGATTTCTCTAAATGCAGTATAAAATACAATAAATGAAATGCTCCTTAGAATCCTTTCTCAAATATTTGTGAATAGTTAAAACCGTGCTTATAAAATGAATATTGAATAAGTAAACAGCAAGCAAGGCAAATTATTGCCAACAAACGTATAACAACCTTACTAGATTTGATCTATCACATGACAAATAAAATTTAAGTTATTGTACAGAAAGCATTTTCTTGCTTCAGTTACAGTGATCTTGACCTTTGAGCTTTTTACCCCCAAATCAATGCGCTTCCTGTGATCAACAAACTTAGAAATGGACTGATGGATGTATGGATGGATTGATGGATGGATGGGTAATATCTTTACACCATATTGCTGACTTATACAAGTGGGCATATGGAAAAGTTTATGTTGCATGCACATATAAACTTTTATGACTGTATAAGCAACAGTGTTAGACAAATGGAACAAATGCATAATCTTCATGCTGCGACTTAAGCATAAAAAGGAGTACAGTGAATATTTAATAAATCCCGTACAGGGTAGATGTACGTTGAGCTACTATCCCACAGATAATCCAACAGAGACTTTGATACAATCACATATTTTGAAACAATAAGCTGAATATATTTTTGGGATTATTGTTATTAATTTCTAGTAATATCTTAAAGAAGCATAAAAGGCAAGATAAAGGATATTCATATGGGAGATAACCAATAACAGAGAGAGAGAGAATAGTCATGTTATATATTTTCATTTTTGTCCTCTATATCACTCCTCAAATAATTATTCATATAACCGTGTCAAGTGCATTAATTCCTGAAAGATACCAATCAAAACTGAAGACATTTCCACGTGTATCTTATATGATAATACATGCATTATGTTTTGCACATTAAAGTAGCTAGCAAATGATTGAAGGGATTGATGTTCTACTGTCTGAAACGAATTTCCAGGAATTCAAAATATGACTATTTCTTCTTTGGAACTACTGAGTGTTGAAACTATCTCTGATATTCTTGAGCTATAAGATTTTCAATCCTTATACAAATACAATCCTAAGTCAAACTCGTGCGAGTTTGTGGCAATCTCACTATAAGCTCGTTACGATCTTAATTGTTGCTATTAGACTAGGTGGGAGATCGCGTCGAGCTCGTAGAAGCTCATATAAGAAATTTGGCAACATCCATGTAAACCCTGCAGATAAATTAAGTATCATCTAGAAAACTGCATATAATGATGGTGAGATATTTGCTACAAAATGTAAAATAGTTTGTCTATAAAATCATCAATTTACATAATAAATCAATAATTGTTACATGTGTCGAATATTATTGAAATTCCCTGTCTTTTATTTATTTTATTTTATTTTAGTTTTTGTTATTGTATTTGTATATTAACACTAGGAAATTATACAGGAGCACTGTGGATGTTGTTATATTTTTGCAAGTTTTTGACAATTTACGCCGATATTGTACTTAATTGCATCGTTCTTCTTGGTACTTAATGAATATTAATGAATCTATAATGCACAAGCTGATATACGAATAACCTTAACTATGCATTGTGAATATTGATATCTCACATTAATGAAAAGTTATGACTGATTAAAAGTTTGGTGGCATTTTTTTTTACAAAAACCAACAATGTAATAAAAAGAATTCATATGCCAGTATTCAGTTTTAACATATATACAAACATGAACACGGTTTTTCCAATGTTCATAAATCAATTTTAACAAACAAGAGTGAACTCATACATAAAATAAAAAGCCGAATGGAGAAAGTGCAGTAATATGTCAACCAACCAAATCAATATCAAAGTTTAATTTTAACTACCATCATGTATATAGAACAAAACGTATTATGCAGCACTGGATATAAATAAGAATATTTCATTTGTTTAAATATTCCAGGAAACAAACCACTCTGGTAAAATATAAAAATGTGAACATGTTAAAATGGTTAATGTTGTTCAAAAATGTTTAAATGTTATAGTACTGCTTTTTAAGTTTTGTTCAGAATATATAGTTCATGTCTTCAATTTTGATGTACATGTCTGGTCCAAATTTTCTACATGAATGCCCATGTATGAGTCATATTCAACAAAATTGGGGGACGCAAACAAAATCAGTGTCCTTGCCATCATTTATTTGGATATAACCACACAAGTCTTCTATGCTTGTAATTGGAATTATTTTGTACTGCACACAATTTGATTTCAAAGGGAATATGTTAACAAGAGTTTCATTCATCCCACCATTTTCAATTGAAACTTCAATATTAATTGCCAATTCCTTTTTATAACTGCATAATATTGTGGCTGACACAAACAATCACTGGTACAGTTTCTGTGACAGCTAGTGCGTATAAACTTCGATATATTACTCAACATGGCCAAATTTTCTTGATGTATTATTTTCATAGAACATAACAGTGTACGAGTTACATTCTTCAACTGTAGTATACTGTAAAGATTGAAACAGAATTTCATCTTTGTGCATTCTGTAGAAACAAAGCACTTTTTTCGTTTATTAATGCCAAGGACTGAAATTAAAAGGTTACGTTGTTCATCCGAACGTCTGTGCATTACTCGCAGCATCAGTGCAAGCAACAGGACTAACCAGTACTTAATTCAGTACAGCAATTTGTAAAAAAAAATTGTCATAAAAAACTGTTGTCCAGACACCATTGAGCACTTGGACTTACAAACTTCACCCTAGTGAAAATGTGGCTGAAACTTCAGTGAAATTTCAGTGCATCTCAGTGAAATATCCTTATGTTACCGAAATTGTGGTATTTCATCAAATTTCAGTAATATTTCACTGAAAATTCACAGAGTTTGCCAACATTTATGAAGATTTAAGTAAGACTCCCGTACAGAAAAATCTCAACAATTCACATGAGCTGCTCATGAGCTGCACATGAGAACCTTGTTAGAAACGTATGCAAATTGGGTTGACTTTGCAAGCTCATATGTGCAGTTTGTCAGGTCTTGTGAGCCAAGGAAAAACTAACCTAATTTTCACATGTGCAGTTTGTTAGGTCTTGTGAGCCAAAGAAAAACTAACCAAATATGTACATGTTCGGATTTTGCTTACGTGAGAATTTGAATGTTCATATGAAAAAGTATAACTTAGAAAACGTTCTTTTCCATTACATCTGATTGTGTTTGAAAATAAGGCGGAGTTCTAATTCCTCATGTGAGTTATCGCATGAGAAATTTTGATTTTGATTCTGATCAAACACTTATTTTAAATTTGTCCTAAATATGTCGACTTTTCTTTTACCGTGTGCGAGCATCCGTGTCACTACCATGCATCTTACAGTGTATATTAGGCTGTCCGTCTACTAAATATAGCATTTCTTTAACATTGCACTCGCCGTTAACGATTTTATTTTTACAAATTAAAAACGTTTGCACAGACGGAACAAAGATTGGTTGGAAATTTGTAAGGTTTAAAGAGATTAAATAATCCTTAACCACAGAGTAACTTTGCCAAGTAAATACTTTCGAAGGCCGGAGGTGGGGTACGATTCATAATGGACCGGAGCCAGACTATAGTAAATTATATGCAAGCTTGTTAATCTCATTTCCGTTTTTGTTAGGGACTGTTTTTCTTCATCTCACATATCAAATTCTACAATTGTCCTTATGCAGTGAACTTTAACTGAGCCAAGTTTAGAGGTCGTTCACATGTAGGTATGCTTCTAAGTTTTATATTTTCATTTTTCGAAACAAAAATGGCCGTGATTCTGTTTCAATTGTTTAAAGGAATAAAGTTAGTAATTTCCTTGCTTTTTTAAAGATGTAAAGTACCGAAGGTTTGACGTATATGACATTGTAACCCTTTCCAAATGGATGATATAACTAAAATTTAGAATCTTTAAAGGAATCAGTCATGAATAATACTTAGAGATGTTTCTAACTCTTTTAAAGTGATTTTGGAATGTTGAACTAAAAAATTAAATGATTTTGCCAAATAGGTAAATTGTTATATTTTTGTCCAGGTTACGTAGCTTGTATATTCATTGCAAGCTTGCTGCGAGCTCGCGCATGCAGAGTTTTGATTTGTGGCATAATTTCACTAAAGAAATCTTTTGGTTCACAATGATAAGTCTTGATCTGTGGAATTTATTAATTATCTGGTTCAATAATAACTAAGTGTCTGATCTGAATATATCAGCCTTGCGAATTTTCATCACGCAAAAAAAAAAAAAAAGCAGTCGAGATTTTTGTGCAGGCAGGGCTCTTTCTTACTGTACCCTTCAAAAATATTTTAAATTATGTCATCCCCATCTGTCAATTATACATGTAATTTTGTAAAAAAAAATACTTTCCATTTAAACAGCATAAGTTTTACTAATAAAAAAAATGAAACATGAATAGACTAATCAGAGCACATACAAATATTAGTTTGGTAATGATATATTACTAAATTTGTGTGAAGTATGCATGTTTACTCATATTTTGAATACCCTAAATAAAACATGTATAATAGTATCTTTTAATTGCCAGCAATTTAATTTTGATAGATACTTAATATTTTTAACCAAATTATTCAAAATTTTGTTTGTGGTCAATATCAAAACTTTTAATAATAATAATAAACTTTATCATTATTTATAGATTAAAGAAAAGTAAATGCCTGTGACTTTATTTCCTATATTATATATTTCCATACAATATCAAGACATTATTCAATAACGAATACCTTTTTTACCAGCAAAGATAAAAAATCAATAATTATTTTATAATTTCCATTCTTTTTATTATTATCAGACATGCTATGCCTGTCTCTGTTGTTGTTAATGAAAGTATTGTTGTTGTTATTATTATTATTATTATTATTATTATTATTATTATTATTATTATTATTATTATTATTATTATTATTATCATTATTATTATTATTACGGTATTTGTTACCGGAGGATAAAGAAAAAGAATTTTCAGTTTGTTTCATCCTGAATAAAAACTAACATTGCAATAATTTTTTTCTTTGAGAGGGATTTCCATTCCATTCTGCCTGCATTCTATAGAGGAGTATCCTACACCATGCATTCAAGTTGCCATATTAGATGTAAGATCGGCACCATTTTCATTTAGGATCAACAAGACATTATAAAAGGTCTTCTGGTGAAAAACCATGTCGATATGGCTTTCTATTCAAGAGGAGTAGCAACAACATAATGCTCAAGGCTGCCTCCGTGGTAACCATATTGGAAGTCAGATTTGCATCTTCATTGAGGACTAACTAGAAATAATAAGATGTCTTCTGGTGAAAACCTCACATCAAAATTAATCTCCAGGAGAGGTAGTGATAACAAGATTTTCAAGATAGCCACCATGGTGGCCATATTGAATGTCCGATTGGCACCATTTTCATTTAGGACCAGATATAAACATCATAAGAAGACGTATTGAAAACCCCATGTCAATATGACCATCCATACAAGATTTGCAAAGTAAATGCTGTGGTGGCCATATTGGATGTCCAATTGGCACCATTTTCATTTAGGACTAACTAAAGTTTCATGGCAAACCTCCAAGTAGTTTATGAGGAGTTGCAATAACAAACTTGAGCTAAGGGATGGATGGATGACAGACAACAGGCATACCCTAAGCTCTACTGGTCTATGACAAGTAGAGCTAAAACTCTGATAAATATTTATTAGCATCCCATATTAGATTACGTCTGGATCATTAAATGTTTTGTATATTCATACTGATGTTACTTTAATGTTTATAATAACATATCACTTGTATTCTGAAAGTTAAATGTCATATAGAGAAGAAAAGAATCACTAAAAGCTCAATTTAGTATCGACATTATTAAAAATGCTTCATTTTATAGTACAGTTAGATGTTAAGTGTGGTTTACGGCAAGGGGAGGTTAATTCCAACTTTGAAAGCAAACATTGATTTCACTTTTAACTCTTTGTTTAAATGGTGACTCCTTCCTAAATGTCGTGTCACAGTTAATCTGACCCTTATTTATGCATTTCAGTTTATTTGTTACTGAACTAAATACGAATGCTGACAATGGGCTACTACATTGCTTACCTCTGTGAAGTATAGTTTATGCTTACACCACTAAAGTGTAAATACATGTAATGAGTCATGCTAGAATTTGGACTCCCTATTTCTTCATCAGTGACTCCAGCTTTTTCTAAGTGATGAGTGGTGGACTCCAACCTCATAAACCCTAGTCAGAACCCTTGTCTTTGGAAGGAGACATTTTGTAGCAGAGCTGGACACTAATGTACACCCTAAGTGTTTAAAAAATACAGTTTGGGGAATTTGTATTTGGGGAAATGTAACCATGTCTGGGGGATAAGGAGTCCAAAATCGAGCGTGTTATGTAACACTGCAGGTATGATCTTTAGAACACTTGTGGTGAAGTAAGAAGTAACTTTATCTCATGATGGTATTTGAGATCATATTGTCCTGACTTCTTGGTCTTTGATTGCTGTTATCAGAAGGAAATTAGCTTTTTCCATGCAGATTAAATCAGTGTCTTTCTATAAACTTTATCTGTATGATTTTCATTTTTCCCCAGATTATAAACGAACAAGTAATGATCAACTCTATCGGCTTTCCTTGGTAATCTGAAATGAAAATGTAGACAACCTCCGTAGTCAGCATACATCTTGCTTCACAGCTTTTATGTTGACTCTTTAACCCTTCTAAGTTCAGCAACTTACATCCAAGTCAGTAGTTTGTGTGTCAGATAGGTTAGCCTAACCACACTTTGAAACGTTTTTCTAAGAACTTATATCAAATATGACTGAAACTTTTCCCATATGATTTATGATTATCCCTGGAGTTTAAGACCCATTGAGCTACATGTTTTTATGTCTGCTTTATATCATTGTGTTGTGATAATGTTTGCAAGATCTGCAAGAGTGTCCTTTGGCTGCCTTTACCTTTGGAAAGAAATTAATTTTTTGGGGCAGCCAATCTGGAAGATTCATTTGATAGCATTTCCGAACACTGTTAATAGTTATATTGTGACTTGCGTCGCGTGGCATTCTGATTGTGCATAAACTGCAACAATTATATACATTTGCATCTCAACCATGGGAGGGTTTTCTACACGTGATGAGGGGTGTATCCCATCCCTCCCATCACTCATAGAAATCTCCAGCATACTCAAAATGAATACAAATAAATTCCGGAACACACATTTTTGCATTTTTTACACCTTGCTTCCAGTGTAGTATATTTACAATAAAGACTTCCTGTGATAACGTGACTGTTAACAATGGCACTTTCATGGCTAATTCGATAGACAATAACCTAAAAGTAATCAATGGATTATCTGATTATACTATGTGCGATCAGTAGCTATTCGGAAAGGATCAAAGATGTTAATTGGATTATTCATTACTAAAGAGATATAGTGGCATAAAACAGGTCAGTTTGGCTTGGGTATTTAAAGTTTGTCGAGATACCTACGTGTGCGTTATCTCCTAATGCTAAAACGCCAAGATTTAAACATCCGAAATACCACATGAAATTAAATCATGGATAGAAACAGGAATTTTAGTAGTTGGAATCAAGTTCAAAAGGACATGAATATGCATTATACCATTCCTTTAAAGTTGATTGTAAGAAGAAAGTTCCAAATTCGATCAAGATAGCACCAATCTTGAGCAGTTCTGACAGGCAGTCAGCAAGCTGTATCTACCCACTGGCAGTAAAGAGTTCAAACTTCTTGGTGGAATCAGTAGAGCTGTACTAACATTGCCACATTCCAATGCTGAGACTGAAAGGACATATTCTATTCTGAGGAAAATTCAAGCTGACCCCAAAGGAAACCTAGATCCAGTAATGATACATCTTCTCCTAAGTGTTGCGATCAACAATGATGACGACTGCCTCAAATATAATCCAGGCAATGATCTACTAAGAAAGGCTAAACATGCTTGTGCTACATATACGGACAGTATAAACAGCACAAAGGTACCTTTAAAGGACTGATCCAAATAGAACCGTAAAGTCCTAACAGGGCATAAGAGTCAATATTGATCATCCTCAGCATATATACGACTGAGACTGGAGATCTCTATAGGGAGTGGAGCTACTGAAGGAAGCTGGTTTTTGCCGTTGAAACGTAAACAAACTTTTTCTGTAGACAGAGCACGAAGCTTGCTCCTTCATCTCGCAGGAAAACAGGTTTAAGGATAATGTTCTAGAAATAAACTTCACTCAGAGGTTTTGTCAAGGACCACATCATACACGAGAGATTCCATCTGGGCATTAGTGAGCGAGACACTGGTCTCTGCAGCTCAAAATACCTGATAAGGTTGGAAATATCTGGATCGAACCAATGGCCGGGCCATTTGAAAATTTGTGCTTGTTGGATAGGGCTGCCCTATCGCCCTTGTCTCTCCTACTGCACCAATCGTGAAAGATTCTCCACTTGGTGTCATAGACCTTGAACATGAAGCGTCTCCTGGCCTGAATGATACACTTATCAACTTTGCTCGAAAACTTATCACATAGATCACTTGAGATAAGCCAAGCATGAAAGTAGAGAAATTGTGGGCTGTAGTGCAGAAACATCCCCTGCGCTGCGACAGGCAATCAAAGGAAATATCATGGGCTGGCTTACGAACAGGGGAAGAAGATCGCTGAACTACGATCGTTTGGGCCACAATAGCCTATCTAAATGAGCTAAGCATTGGAAATCCTTAATTCATGGAGCACTTGTGGAATTATCATCAACGGTGGGAAGGCATAAGCGAACAGACGATCCCACACCAGCCTGAAGGCATCCACTGCCCAGGCCCTCTGGTCTGGGACTGGGAAAACGTAAAAGGGGAGCTTGTTGTTGAGCTTTGTCGCAACTAACTCCACCAATTGTCTCCCCCGCAGTATGAACAAGGACTTTGCTACAGCTTGGTGAAAGCAGCAAAGCACAATATTATTATAATAAATAAAATTGCGTGGAGTGCAATCCAGACTAAATAGACATGCTAATTAATAGTGTGGGACCTGTGGTCAAACACCATCTTACATCAACAATACTTAACCTGAGTATTGAAGACAATGAATGTTGTAAAACCAAGAAATGCAATATAAATACAACTGAATTGTGTGCAATGGGGAGACTATACCTACCGAAGGGTCTGGGGAAAATATAACTGAATTATGATAATTTTAAGAACAATTATGGATTACCCAATCGATGAAGAAAAGGGGTAACGCAAAATGGCTCTGCTGACAAACAGAACAACAAATGCCTAAAATCTCACAAGAAGCAAAAACTATGATCAAATATGCAATGGACTGAGGATATAAACACTCTAACTATATGGAAATCCGTATTTAGATGCCAGATATTGCAACTTGGTAATATTTCTGTATAGCATGAAGAATTCAATCGATCCAATATGTCGTCCATATAAAGGAGGTCGGCTACTGCGCATGGGTCTATAACATAGGGAACAGGCTGGGTCTGTGTTCTTTCTAGTTCTGAACTTCTAGAACTTTCCATCTAATGGCAGGATATATAATTGTATTATACGGACGAGGTTAATTTCAGTTCCTAAAATGTAACGCAATAGCGAGAGATCACGTATAACTGATAATAAATATTACCTTTATTTTCAAAATAATAAATCTCTGAAAGATCGTTAAAACATTACTCCAAGACGTTTGAAGCCCGATCAAGTGTATCAACTAAAACATTGTGAATTACGTCACTGCTTTTAGCGTTATTGTTGATTCAGACCAAAACTAGATCATTTTTCAACTTTGGATCTAGCTTCTCCACAATGAACCCTATCTATGAAACACAGCTTTTCGTGCACCATGTATACCTTTTGCTTGGATTGCTAGCTAACTTTGATCATATCTGCAAATAATTAGGACAAACCGCTGATTAATGGTAGATACTTTAACGATGTTACTTACATAATACTATTTAAAACAGTGTTAAATTGGTTAATTGAAATGAGTTGACTTGTCACACCATTGTAACCGCTACCTCTTACACAGGTAGGATTTGCATGCCTTTTAAGATTTTATTCAACCACTTTGCTTGATTTCATACTAGAGACGTATTATGGTATTAGTGGGTTCACAAGGTACATGTGCGCGCTAAAATGAGGGAGCAATGTGCCTTTAATTAATGCAAATTCTAACCCCAAAATAAATGAAAGGTTTTCCTTAAAGGTTCCACAACCAACGAAACCACATGACATGTCGATGATTGATTTAAGAAACTCTAATACAGTTATAATTTTTCCTGAAACTGCATTGCGAAAAAATATTCACGAAAAAGTGTCATGTGCAATTAATATACCAATACTAAAAAGAAACTAACACCATATTTATTAAATTAATAAAATGAATCTGAATATCAATGTCACCCTCCCACCACATTAGTCATGTAAATATAGCATAAAATGGGAAAATAATGACATGCTATTTTAAACGAAATGCTACTCAGCTGGAAGGACTATCATGAACCTTCTATTTACATTTGATGAAATACACAAAATGACACAAAATGGTTTTGCCCATCATAGTGGCAACGACTGATCATGCTCATGGACTACCAAAATTCAAGTGTCCTATGGACTTGAACTATCCATTATCTACTATTTACTATCATATGCTTATTAACTTTCCATCGTTATGCTACTTATACTAAATGTTGTTTTCATCGTAACAGGAACGATGTTCAAAATGGTGGCAGTTCGAACTAGAAAAATGCACCTCTGTGCCACTTGGTAGATATGTTATGTGTACAAAGTTTGGTTGAAATAACTAAATAATTACAGAATTATGCTTCAGAAATGAAAGTCTGACAGATAAATACAGTGATTACTGTATCACCGTGAGAATATTAGAAGGGGAGATACAAATGTGAGTAGAAAATAGATACATCTAATAAATCGCTCAAATTAAATTAAGTTTGATGAACTAAAATTATAAAATGAAAGAAATCCATATCTAACAAAGTACAATCAAACCTCATCAATCTGGAAACTGGTGTTCTTTTTCCTTTTGAATGGATAAGCAGGAAATATGGACTCATTAATCATTGCAAAGAATGTTAAAGGAAATATTTTCCAAGATGCTAACCTACTTGTACCAAGATATTTGCATAAACAAGTCCAGATTTAAGGGCTTTGCTGCACAGAAAAGTTGTTCATTGGCAACTATGATCTGAGCAGATTGCAAGTCAAAGCAAAATATCTAATTGTATGCAATTACTAAAACCTTGGATATATAACAGAGTTTCCACATTCACTCTCAGCTAGATTTGTCTTTATAAAACATGCATGCCGCAACTGCTGCCAAAAAAGGTAATCTACATATACTTACAAACATGCGTACCAAATTAAATTTACAATCTGCAAGGAATTTTTGTGCAATCATCTGAACAATATTTACACCAACAGACATATATACATACACAGTCAGACCAGAGTCAGCCCAAACAACAGAGAATTAAACCGTGTGGACATAGCAATATTATATCATGCAGATTCATGATTGAATGAACTCACCCATCTTGGCTAACAAATTTGTTAGGAATTTTTAATGTGATTTTCAAGAAGAATTATAAATTGGGAAATGTTGAATAATGTAGATGAATGACAGATGACAAATGACAGGATAGACACATGGTCATACTTCATGTCACTTAGTAATATTAGCAATGCTGGGGCTTAAAAAAGAAAAGTCCCCAGCCGGAGTCATTTTGCATTTGAATATTAGTGTAATTGACCAAAACTATAGTTCTTTCTGTTTAAAAAATAAAATAAGCATGCCTTTCTCAGCAGCTTTGAATTTTAGAATGGTGTCTTGAAAGACCTGGAAAAGCAATGAGAAAAAGATGTATGCAGCTTATCAATAAAAATACTCCCTTTTTATACATCCTGCCTTATATTTAGCAAGTAAGTCCAAAACTTTAGCATTGAGCATAATCTTAATATCTTAAGACAATGACCTTAATCTAGGGAGTGGACAGTTTTGTACCAACATAAGGATATGTACTCAAATGCCAAAGTGATCGCTATGTTGAGCTACCCCCAAGGAGGACTCATACACATTTTATTAGTTTGGTTCTTTAACATGCAAGTAAAAAACCCTTTTTTTGCAAACATAAATGCATAAATTTATACATCTAAAACAAATAATGGAAAGTGGAAAACAAGCAATCAATGCTGATCTCTAAAACAAAATATGATATGAATGATCTTGCTAACCAACAAGGTGTGAAGCATCTCCTTTAAGTAAATTATGTCAAGTTCTAGTTATACATATATTCTGCTTATAAAATACATTAGGCTAATACAGTATAAGGCTAAACTATTTAATACTTTAAATACTAAATAGTTTCAGTAATCGTTGGGAGGGGGTGGGGGCAAGATAAACATATGTCGTTGAAGGTCATTGCAAACGTTTCATTTATGTCTGCTTTACTTCAGTGCAAAACTATAATTGTGTGTCTATAAAAGAACATATTTCCCAATGCAGCCAAAACGTTTAAGTCCAAATGTTCAACAATGTATAAAACAAAATAAAACAAGAGGCCCAAATGGGCCTGTACAATTAACTTGGCTTACATAACATGACAGTTGACAAGGCTTATGTAGAATTATCAGAAAACAACTTATGTAAACTATCTCCCAAAACTTTACATCATGTTGATTTTACCTATTCTGAAGTATTCTGATACAAACTATTTCCAAAGACAAAGGCATAATTAATATGCAGTCTCTTGCACATAACTAAACTCATCCATGCCACTGATGTTATAACTCTATTTACCAAGTTTTATCTAAATTGCACGACGAATATAGTGTCTAGATCTAGAGCAGTAACAATCTCAGCAAATGAGATGCAAGATCATCTCATTAATATGCACATATTTTACAGAACCTACCTAAAGCAAAGATACACTACAGTTTATTTACCATGTTGTAGATAATTCCGATTGAAATTTACTCTTCCGATTCTGAGTGGTTAAAAGCTCAGCCAATCAGATACAAGATTACTTCATAAATATGCATTGATGTTGCTGATAATCAAACTCATCCAACATCTTGATGATATAAGACTATTTAACAAAATCTAATAAGAAATATAGCTGCCAGACTGTTGACAACCTCGGTCAATCAAATGCAAGATCATGTCATAAATATGTGCGGTTCTAACCCATAATCATATACGTTTGAGACCTTGACGTTATAAGCCTATTTATCAAGTCAGAGTCTGGTCAGAGCTATAGTCTCTCAAGTGGCAAGATGCTCAGCCAATCATACAAAAGACCACTTCAGTAATATGCAAAGATCTTACTCATTATAAAACACATAATATATCTTGATATAAGCCTATTTACCAAGTTTGATAAAATATATGATCAGAAACAGTCGCTAAAGGTATTGACAAGCTCAGCCAATCAGATGCAAAATTACCTCATGGATCTTGCTCATAAGTGTTCCCACCTAAGATCTTAATGATTTAGGTCTAATTACAAAGTTGGATCAAAACTGGATCAAAAATAGTTCATATTCAGCGGTAACAAGATCAACCAATCAGATAAAAGATTCAGTGGTCGACGATGCGACTAAATAGTCACATTTGCAACTAAAAATAAAAAAATTGGCTAGTGAAAATTGTCAACTGCTTGCCCTGACGACCTTGAGAAACAGCATGGTAATTGGAAAATAACATCAACACTTTTTCATTACAAGAATATACCACATCATATGCTAACACATTTGGCAGATGTTATTTAATTTACAGCATAATCCCTTTTTGAATGCAAGACTGTCGGTTCCTACATTAAGTTGCCACCTGTACATGTGACTACTCTGGTTTACAGCCTGTAAGTGACCAGTCTAATACATGACCTGTGCAATCAACCTCAGCTACTGTTACAGATTCGGAAAAATGTGTGCAGAAAATTTGCTCGTCAGTAAAAGTACCATCATCTGAACTAGTAGAATGCTGATATGGCTAAAGCTTTATTAATATAAACTATCAACAGAAGAAAATAAGGGTTAAGACCCTTTATCAGTGAATTTGATGGCAAGTAATAATTAGAGAGATGGCTTAGACAACTCCAAATGGTGAAATTTCAACGTTGAAGCAGATGATAACTGTTGACATTTCTGTTAGACAGATATAATTATGCTATTAAAAGATAACCTTAAGATTTGTTACAATTACCTCTTAATTTGCCTTAACTAACACCTTCACCTTTTGACATCTTCTACCAGTGATTCCCTACTGAGCTGATTTCACTTCTCGATATCTACGGCACTCAGATTATTATATATTTTGGCAACATAAAGTCAGAAATTGCATGCCACTAAAAGTTTCAAGGAGGTTATCATATTTCTACCAAAGTTTGGTAGCTACTTGAAGCGCTGGGATCATCTCATTAATATGCAGAGTGGTAACAAGGTGAGCGAATCAAATGTAAAATTACATCATTAATATGCATGGATATTGCTCATTATCTAACCCATCCAAGATCTTGATGATATATTGACACATTCCAAGTTTGATAAAAATCAGATCAGAAATATGTCATCCAGAGTGGTAATTTGTTCAGCCAATCCAATGCAAGATGGCCTCATTGGTATGTCTGTATCCTGCTCATTATTAAACTTGTCTAAGAATTTGATGATATAAGGATATAATCCAAGTTGTATACAAGTTGGATAAGAAATGTGTCCTTCAGAGTGGTAACAATTCAGTCAATCAGATGAAAAATCACCTCATTGATATAAGTGGATCTTGCTCATTACCAAACTTGTCCAACGTTTCAATGATATAATCCCATATACCAAGCTTGATCAAAATCAGAAAAACGAAATATGGACTCTAGAGTGGTAGATTTCTTTTAAAAAATTTTTAAATGCAAAACTAGTTTTATTTAATATATAACACGTACCTGCTATACTGTATTTCTCTTGGCCTGGCTCTAGTTCCTGGCACTAGTGCCAGCGTAATGTTATATTCCCTCCTTCAATTAGTAATTGGAGGTATAGAACAAACAAGAGGCCCAAGTGAGCCTAATATAACTCTCCGACCTTACACAACTTAACAGCTGACTATTTATCTCAAAAGAATCTTCACTCAATGGTTTATAAGGTGGTTTAGATAGTAAAAAGGAACACATGAAAGGCTCCATCTATTAATAAAGAACGAGAAAATGGTTTCTGAAGGTCAAAGTACTTGATTAGTTCTGAAAGATAGGGATCTGACCATATAGTGGAGGCCAGATGAAACTTAAGAGTACTGGAGAGGGCTGCTCTTTAGTCGCTAACAGTGGATACTGAGCAGTCTTTTCTTCTAAGACAGTGGTTTGAATATCAGGACCCCTTTTTAACCTCAAATAATTGCACGGACCCCAACATGCTAATAGCGGCGAGGATAACAGAGGAAAGAAAGAGCTGACTGGAGGAGTAATACTTGCTGCAAAGCTATGTGAATTCGCAGACCTCTGGGAATAACTGGGAACCAATGTTCTAAGCGAAAAATAAGAAATTTTGCAACTGCACTTTAAAGAGGGGGGGGGAGCAGATAGGATCTGTGTGTTTCGTACTACACCAGTTACAGAATATTCTACAACTAGCATCGTAAACCTTAGAAGTTGACTGTCCGCTAGCCTGGGCGATGCACTAGCAACCTTGCCTGAAAACTGATCTTGGTGGATAGGACCCAATATGATACAGGTGTGAAGGTGGACAATTTGTGGATTGTTGTGCAAGAGGGATCCTCTGTGCTGTAACAGATTCACCCTAAGTGATAATACCCTGTGGGCATCTACAAACAGTTCAAGGAGATTGCTGAATCATGACCATTGGGGCCACGGGGTAGGGGTGGCTTGGGCGCTATTGTGGGTGAGCAGTGACGCGGAGGTCCTGACTCTACGAAGAACTAAAGGGATTATTCTGAAAGGTGGGAAGGCATAGGCATACAGTCGATCCCAGTTCAGACTGAAGGCGTCTACTACCCATACCTTCTGGTCTGGGACTAGAAAGACATAAAGAGAAAACTTGTTTTTCAACCTTACTGCAAACAAGTCTACTATTGGCTTGTGCCACAGTTGGAAAAGTATCTCTGCTACCAATTTGTGCAGATAAATATCTGTGAGTTATACCTGTTCCTGTCTGGACAAACTGTCTGCCAGGATACTTCTGTTGCCTGGAATTTGGTGGACTCAGAGAGTGATCTCTGAAGAAGCTGTCAAACGGAGGAGGTTCAGTCTTCCAAACAAGGAAAAAGGGTCAAAAGTGACCTCTAGATGTTTGAGGTACGCTAGGACCAATGTGTTTCCCATAGTGACCATGATGCAGCAATGTCTGATGTAGTTGAAGCACTCTTGTAGTGCTAGAAAAACAGCCAATGTTTCTTGGTTGTTGATATGATAGGACAATTCTTCTGAAGACCACAAGCCCTGCAGAACTACCCTTTTGGACTCTAGGTGAGCATCCCAGCCTGAATCTGAAGCATCGGAGTAGAGAAAAGAGTGAAGTTCTAGGGTGTGAATCAGACCTCTGGCCAGAAACTTGTCCTGATGGTGACACAATTTGGGCACGAATGGAATCCAAGCAGACAGGGGTCCCTGCAAGGTCTCCAGTTTGCTAACAGCAGGAACTGGAGAGGCCACATATGAAGCCTTCTTGGGGAAACTTGGTCCGCTACCACAATCTGAGTCCCCAGAGAGAGAAGACAACGAAGCCTTCTCAAACAGTCTTGCTATGTGAGACAGCCTGTGTGAGGAGGAGCACAAACTGACCCTTGATGGGTGAGGAAATTCATTCCGGCATAAACAAAAGTCTGAGAGGTGATCAGATCTGATTTCTCTTGATTGGGAATTATACCTAGACGAGTACCCATCTCCTAACAGAGTGACAAGACCTTCAGAATGGCATGTTTGAAATACTGGAGGTACGGGGACCTGCATGAACCTTAAGTGGGCCGCCATTACACCCATCTCTTGGTATTGCTCTGGGAGTGGAAGCTAGGCCAAAGGAAACAGCCAGAAATTGAAAAGTTTCCTGGCCAAGACAAAACTGCAGGAATTACCAATGGGATAGGAGGATTGGGATGTGGAAGATAGACATCCTTGAGGTATATAGAGATTGTACAGAGATTGGCTGAGGCAGATGTCTCCATCATGAAGTGATCTTACTGAAACAACCTGTTTAATGCGAGACGATAGATGAGTCAGAACTATCCTCAGTTTTTTTAAATCAGAAATATATGAGAATAGAATCCTGTACTCTGAAGCTCTTTCACCTTCTATACTGCACCCTACCCTTGATGCCTGTACATCTATTCCTTTAGAGATTCCAATTTGGTCTGATTAAACCAAATGGGTACCCTTGATGGAGGTCCCCGAAGTGCAGCAGGTAACCATCTTTTACTTCAGAAAGGACTTATGCATCGGTCTTAATGTCAGACCAAAGTTCTGGAAGAGGTCCAATCTGGCACCTATCTGGGCATCAGGAAAATGTGAACTTGGCAGGAGAAGGTGCGACTCCCTAGGCTGACTGTCCCCCTATTGAGGAAAGGGGAAGAGACCGTATAGTTCCTGCCCTGGCCCTACTGACCAGCCTGTCTTGAGAAAGTTGGGCAAAAGGGAATTTTAAATTAGGATTGACGGTTATGTTGGGGCCCTGCTTAAAACATTTAGGAGGGGGACCCATAGACCTCTCAGGGGGGCAAACCACATACCTCTCTGGATGAGGCATACTCTTCGCTGGTTTGGCTAGGCATGGGACTGCAGCCTATGACCAGTGTAGTTGATTCCTCAAATTGTATGAGGCCACTGTGAAGATAAGGCCACCGAATAATGTCTTTGCATCATGAGAAGCTGCCCTCAAAAGGTTCTTGTTGTGCTCCAGTAAGACCTTAGATCTATCCACGGTAGAATCACTATGGAGGTGGAGAACTCCGCGGAAAGCATCATTTATATTGACAGCGCATGTCTCAATGTCATGGCAACAGCCTCCAATAGTCTCTGTAAAGCAGGAAAATGCAGCGAATCGTTCTTCAACAGGTTAAAGAAGGCAGCCTTAAAGAGGTTGGCATGGGAGGTTATGGTAATAAGCATACAAGCCTAGAGTTACATGGCCTCTAGGGATTAAACAGAGATACGGGTCTAAGTTCTCGCTGATAGTCACAACTGAGAAGCACCCGAGCTCATTCCTGGACGCTTGAGGGGCCACATGGGGCAGTGGACCCTGTAACTGGAGGCGTAAACCTGTGGCCAAAGCATAAAAGAGGAGATAGGCCATCCTTTTTGCTGCCTGGCTGTCTCATGACCTCGGAACAACTTCTGTGACAACTCTTTGACCGTTGCTGAGTGTGGGAGCAACAGAGGATCCATTTGAGGTTGCTCCTCTGAAAGCCTCTCTAATCTGGAGACGATCCTGGTGTCGAAAGACCGACACTGCTTTGGGAACAGATCTGGTGGAATTTGTATTTTTCTGCTTTATGGATAATTCCATTGGCATCTAGGAATCAGCAGGTTGAAGACACAACAAGACACTATGCACATTTCTGGCACACCTTCCAAGAGGTTAAAGAAAACAATGATGAAATGAGGGAAGCGTTAGCAGCGCTAAATTACGATGCTAAATTCAAGTGCTTACAACAATTTTTATACCATCAGGATCTCTTTGGGTTGCATGAACCATTAAGGGATGACTCTACACTCAGATACTCACAAGAAACTGCATATCCTCAAGATCTGCGAGGGACATATGAACATACGTCAGCACTGTCTCAGTACACAACACCTCAGATTAAGCTGTTAAGTTATGATGGTACAACGCATATTGATGTTTATCTAACTCCAATTGAAAGAACTGCGTTAAAATATTAATTGTCAAGAAGTGAGAAGATACCCAACCTATAAGTCATGCACAAACTTTGGTGAAGATCTTTTTTTCTTTCAACCAGTAACCTTAACTTTTGACCTTTCCCCCCAAAATCAATAGGCTTCTTCAATACCCCAAGTGCAAGCCATCCACAAAGTTTAGTCCAGGTCTGTGTGTGCAGAAACCATTTTTCTTCTTTCAGTCACAGTGACCTTGACTTTTGAGCTTTTGACTCCGAAATCTCAAGTGCCAGCAATCCACAAAGTTTGATCATTGCTGATGGTGAAGAACTTTACTTATTTTGCAGAAACTGTTTTTCTTATTTCAGTCACAGTGACACTGACACCATAATTGACATGGTTCTTCCTTACCGCAAGTGCAAGCGATCCACAAAGTTTGGTAGAGGTATGCACTGCCAAAATAGCGGACATACACCTAGTCATAATCAAAGTCACAGAATGACCAATTCCCTTGCTGTAAGCCTAACCTTAAGGCATGGTTATGGTACATGATAAGCAACAATACAATCATGATATATACTTGGGCAGAGTTCATTCAAATATCTTCAGTAGTTAAAAAAGTATAAGTTGGACAAGGATAAAGTCATAAAACTACATGTTCCCTTGACTTGAAATCATGGTATGATACCATCTATAATTTGGTAAAGTTTCATTAACATATATTCCCTGGTTCAAAAGTTATAAACTGGACAAGGATACAGGTCACATAATTACATTTTCCCCTGCCATGACCTAGAGTCTTAGGCTGGGGACATAGTTATGGTGCACAACACATTGTCTATACATGATTATGTAATTGGATAAAGGTTTCATTCAGATATTTTGAGTTGTTAAAACATTATATTCCAGACAAAGATGCAATTCGCAGAATAACATTGACTTTGAATTATACCTTTAGGTAGGCAATGATAGGTGACTGACACTTCTGAAGTAAAGATTATTCTTTAAACAATTCGGACATAATATCAAATTTTCTTACCTTTAACGTAATTTCATCTTAATTGTGAATAACAAATGTAACTTTTTCAGTGGTGAGGGGTTTTCTAGAACTGAATTCCTTCACACAGCTGAACATGACATGTGCCGCATGATCTCTAGGCAAACCTAAATTTCCAGTGCCCAAGGCTGGAAAGGCAATAGATTTGTATTCCGATTGAGATGTCAGAGTCAAACAAGAATCTTCAAACTTCTTCAATATATTAAAAATAAATAAACATGGACTGTGTTTTAAAGAAACACGCTAACTTCCCACCACCTCACAAGTATATTAAAACAGAGTGTACTCAGTGATTACATAGCTCACCTCTGCTTTCACTAGTGTCCAGTACACATTGTAAACATTATCATGCAGAAAATTCAAACAAATGTGATCTTGACCCCTTGTCCAACTAAATTTTGGGGTAATCTTTTATATTTACATTGGAACTTTTACTCATTTTAAAATTAAAAATTTGAACTGTTATTTGGCACTAAATGGCGAGTATTATTCTGAAATATTTTGAAACCACCTATGTACCTACATACCCAGCCAGCAAACTACCTATTGCAACAGGGCATACAAGACATAAAAGAATAAAATGAAAAATTCTTTTCGATGATATCAATGTAGAGATAATAAATTGACAATAAAACATTTTATGTTATATTTGAATTATTTTTAACTAAATCATTATTCCCAAAATCTGTTTAAAAAGCTATTATCATTGTCCACCCCTAGAAACAAGATATGGGTAAAATTCACAGGCTCTGAGTTACTTTTGAGTGACATCCAGCAGTACATAGTTCCTGCATCAATAATTACCTTGATTAACCACTGCAGGAAAGGCCTCATATGAAAAGCACACAGCATGCAATCCACTCAAATGATATATATATATATATATATATATATATATATATATATATATACATACTCATTTGCATGTACAAGACACACAGTTAACTTGCTGAGGGTAACATATCACAATATATTTATTCCTATTTCCAATTGCCTTGGTCAGAAAGGTCCTTCTGAGTAGGGTAGGATGTGTATGGATCTAGCACTGATGAATCAGAGTGATCATAAACACAAATGCTTAACTCATGTTCGTAAAGTATAAAATGTAGGTCACGTTGACTCTGGTTTTTAGGGCATTCTAGTAACAGAGATGCATCTATTGATCAAGTTTCATGACTGGAACATAAACAGCACCCAATAAATGAACTTCTAACACAACATTTGAATAAAATCAGAAAGAATGAAAGTAAGGTCATAAACACATCTTCTGGCAAAAATGATAAAGAACCTATCAACATGTATCCACTCCACAAGATTCACGATTCTTGGTACAATAGTATGCATATAGCATGCGTAAAACTCACATGGTACAGATCTAGATGCAAAATCTTCACCAAGCCAGTAAAGGATCTAATATAGGTCACTATGAGCCTCTTTTGTTGTAAGAGTGTGGTAGTAACCGAAATGTATATCATCATCAATTTTACTATTACAGCTTGAACAATTCTGAGAAATGAACATCAAACACAAAATGTAACCCAGGACAGCGAAACATAATATGGTAGATATTGACCTCCTATTGAAATGAGGAAGTAGTGCTATTAAAGATGCATCCCACATTTTCATGATTTTTATAGGATAGTATGCACAGTGCATGCCAAAAATCGATGAGCTAGAAGCATCAACTTATCCTAAGCCAGTAACATATTAAATATAGATCACAGTGATGTTTTTTTGGTACAAGCGTGGTACTAAGAGAGATGTATAATTTAAAGAGTACAGCATGAAC